>JAJMFP010000002.1:0-261473 GCA_030574855.1 Taiozyma rabaulensis
TATGGAAAGATGATGGTAGTTCTTTAACAGTGGTATACCATTCCTCGAGGAAGCTATTCAACTTAGCAGGCAATGAACCACCGAGGTTTGTATTCTCTAGGAGACCGAGCTCATTGGTTGACCAATAAATCGGAGAGTTGGTCTCTCTTCCAACAGGTAATAGATCAATGTATGGGGAGAAGAATTTAGTTAGATCAACACCATCGACCACAGTTTCCCCAGAGTCATCAAACTTCAGCTTAGCAACCAGCAGCTTCAATGCACTGTTTGGATTATTCAGCTGACTTAGATGTTCACCAAAGAATGAATCGCTCAACTCTTTCCTTATGACCAACTTCAGTGGGATCTCCAATTGAGGTGTAGCTGATGGGATCGATGACGTCTCTGTGGAAACGGCATGGACACCTCTGTTCTCAGCGGTCTTGAACTTCAATTTAGGACTGATTTGAGAGCCATTCTCCACGGCCCAATCAAGAAGTCTTTGGGTACCGGTCTCAGACATCGTTAGCCTTATATAATACGGTAAAATCAAAGAGATGAGTTGAAGATGATCGAAAATGGCACCAAAATTTATCACCAAGTCGGAACTTCAAAACCACTCACGTGAAAGTCACGCTTTTTACCCTCGGTATGATTTTCGCCTGGCCAAAAAAAATTCACGGTTTTTCATGAAAATTCATCGAAATCAGAGCCATCTTGAACAGCTTTGAAAGCACCAAAAAGCCAGATATGCTGAGAATACAGGGTGCTAGTTTGCTCCGCCAGCAGCTAATACACAGAGCCTTCCACACTTCTACTCCGGCTTTAGCTGCCAAGCCTGTCAAGGCCGTTGCTAAAGGTTACAAACAAGGTACTGGTGGTAAGAAGAACAAGAAGAGTGCAGGTAGCCATAAGTTCTTCCAAGAATACGTTTCCACTGGTAAATTTGCTGACAAGGCCGGTTCACTAGGGACTACACTATTTGAAAATGAATTGGCTGTGAATCAAGTTGTCCAATTCACTGATAAACAACTGAAGAGATTATTCCAATTGGGTTCATTCAAGAAAGATCAATTCAATGAATTGTTCAACAAGCCAATAACGTTAATCAGAAACGAAACCAAAGTTCTGGAATCATTCATCGGAAAAGCCAACAACTCATCATCCAAAGAAAACAAGATCGTGCTACATGGTGAAGCCGGTATTGGTAAATCTGCCCTATTGACCCAAGCCCAAGCTCTATTAACAAACAAAGATGCTGTCATTTTACCTATCTCATACGCTCTTCAACTAGTGAACGGGTCCAACGATTACTGGTATGACCAATCTGTTAAATCATATATCCAACCAATGTACTTGAAAAAGTTCCTAAATAAGATCAGATCTGCCAACAAGCAACTACTGTCAGAAATCAAACTATCCAAAGAAGTCGTCATTGAATCACCTATCAAAGGTCGTCAACCACTGAAATTCTCCACATCACATACTCTATTACAACTACTAGAGGCCAAGGCCTATCCAAGACAGCGTGGTCAAATATTCCAAGTGTTGATTGATGAACTATCACAGCAAGAACAAGTGCCAGTTTACTTCACTGTTGATAACTTCTCCGCCATCACTGCCAACCCATTCACCGCTTACAGAGATGTCACCAACACCCCAATCAATGTTGAATCCTTACAAATCACCAAGACTTTGATCGACCTAATCAACGGTGACAAATCATTCAAGAGAGGTGGTATCATCTTAGCCACTTCTTCAGACGACAAACAAGACCTAACTTTGAAAGCTGGTCTAAAACTAGTCGAACCAAACCCATATGCCAAATCAAGAGACTACAACCGTGAACTGAGTGCCAAATTACAAAGTTTGCAAGTTCTAGAAGTCGGCAAATTAACTAAGGAAAACGTTGGTTCTTTAGTGCAGAAGTTCATTGAAGCCGATGTTTTCAGAAAAGATGAACTAGAAAACAACACCCCAGAAGCATTGACGAACCAAAAATACGTTCTAAGTGGGAACGGTAACCCATTGGAGCTATTGAAGTCTGTTACTATGTCTTACTGATTTGTACATAGCTGATCAAAATACAAACCACAGTGTAAATAATGAAATAAGTGCAAAATGTAGTGCGGTTACGTAATCCAATGTCTAATAGTACAGTATATATTTTCTTGCTTAATATGTAGGTATTTGCTCATTCAGTTCTTGGTTTTTTAGAAACTTGTTCATTATCATCATCTTCATCGCTAGCTGATTCCTCGTCACCGTCATCATAAGTCGGTATAGCTTCTTCCTCTTGTGGTCTCTTTCTTGATTCATGTTCTGGTTCATGGTGTGCTGGAGGGGGACCATGGTTCTGTTGAGGATGATGTAGCTGCTGTCTGGCAAACTGGCGTTGTTTGGTATTGTTTTCTATATCCCCAGCTTTCTTTATTAGATCTTCCTTTGACACAGCATCCTGTATACTCTGAAGCACTTTCTTAACGACACCTGAATGATTTCCGTCACTCTTATCATCTCTGAACCTTAGCACGTTCCATTCACCCTTTGGTGTTTTGTGACATTCAACAACTCTTTCTTCAAGTGGTTCATTCAACCCTTTCAACTTCTCCCAATCTTCATCTGACACGGTCAATTCACCAAAGTATGAATAGTCGTTACCACCATTCCACATCCATAACTCCAAGCCCGGCTTGACTTCATAATTTGGATATGAACGATCTGGGTCTCTCAGGTCAAGGTCTTCATCTATGAAGGTCGGTATGTTCAAGTGCAGTCTGAAATCAATAGTGTTCTCCTCACTTGGTTTCCATTTCAATAGTGTCTCATCTGTACCGAACACATATGGGGTTTCACAACATGTAAAGATTAACCCATCAGAGACATGCCCTAGAGTCTTCAAAGATTCAAACACTCTAGGAAGTTTGTAGGCAGGTTGCATGTTTTTCATTGACAATTTGAATGGGAAAATCTCTGTTTCCTTTGGGTGGTGTCTTCTCAGGTCAAAGTATGGTTTGAAGAACTGTTCACCTAAGTAACCTAATCTTTTATCCAACGGTCTGGAAACAATGTTCTTACCGTTGATGGCTAAGCAGTCAAACATCAGGAATCTCAATTCTTTGACGCCATCGGTAGGTCTAGCAGAAAGCACAATTTCACCATCTATCAGTGTCCCATTGTGGCACAAACTTTCATCACCAGGCACTGGGAAGTGTAAGTTTGGCACTCTGTAAAATTGGTTTTCTCTAGTGATCAAAAACACAGCTTCTTCCCCAGCCGGATCCAGGATACAAAACATCAGACAACGCAGACCATCGGACTTCTCACACACGAAGTAGTCACGTCTCAACAGATGGGTCTCGATATGAGCTGCTGCAAAACTCACAGGTTGTGAACCAACAAAGCCATTACCTCTTTTCCCAACGAGTCTAGCCACCTCTTGCTGCAATTGGAAAGTGACATCGTCAGGCATAGGATCACCTGGGATGGAGGGCACCTCACGGTCTTCAAACATTGTGCTTTGAGGATACAAGAAGCAGGTAAATGCTAATGATTGAATGGTGTCTTGATGTGTCTTGGTGTTACACTGTTTATCGATTTTTTGGAATTTTCGGTAGGTGCAGCAACCACCGAGGGTTTAAGGTCACGTGCAGTTTTGAATTCCGACTTGATATAACAATGAGTAGCCGCGTATTAGCACTTTGACCGCTAATAGAGGAGTCTATACACTTCTGTTTCATTTAATACACTCATTAGACACTGGTATCCACCAACTGATCCTCTCTGTGTGGCCCTTTGCCGCTGGCTAACAAATCAAGGTTCATGTCGCCTGCGGTTGGGGACACATAATAGACAAAGAATAGAAACAGAAGTTGCTGATAACCCCGTTCTCTGTTTCCAGGAGCTCACTAAAGCTTGCATGCGTAGTACTATACTACTATATAGTCTGCTAGTGCCATTATTTTCCCCTCAAACCCTCCAGAACCCCCCGATACTAGCGCCACTTTCCCACACCACCTGCCGCTTACCCTACCGCCCAGTCGCGGCTCAAAATCCCAACTGAGAAATTAAATGACACCAACAGCTACCCAGTGGCCAATAGCACCAGTCCATCACCGCTAGCACTCATGAGTCTGACGCGCAGAGACGCCAACAACGCGCTGGGCCGTCAGGGCCGAGGCGGCAGTCACCAGAAGGTCGCACCGCTGCCCGTGTTCCACGGCGTCAGCCAGCTGAAGGAGTACACCATTGAAAAGAAGCTAGGCCAGGGCACATTCGGGATAGTCTTCAAGGGCTACCACAACAGAAAGAGACACTACGTCGCCATCAAGCAGATCCTCCAGCGGGTCCAGGACTCCTCCTTCCCGGTCACGGCATTCCGTGAGATCTCTATCTTGAAGGCCCTAAGGGACAATGACAACATTGTTGAGTTGATTGAAGTGATCTTTGACGTCTTGACCACAGATCTAAAGTCATACATCCCTGGTAACACCTACAAGACTGGTCAATCGATGTTCATGGTGTTCCCATACATGGCCTATGATCTTACTGGTATTCTACAGAATCCAACCATTGAACTAAGAGAAACAGATCGTAAATCCATCATGAAGCAACTGTTTGAAGGGATTGATTACATACATCAGAACAAGTTCCTCCATAGAGATATCAAGGCCTCCAACATCCTTATAAACCACAATGGGCTGCTAAAGATTGCTGATTTCGGTCTAGCTAGAGAATACCACGGTCCAAAACCATCTTATGAACACCCAGGTGGTGGTACTGTCCCATTGACCGAAGTCGTCATGACAAGATGGTACAGAGCCCCAGAAGTGCTCTTTGGTGATAGACTATACACTACTGCTGTAGATCTATGGGGTATTGGGTGTGTTCTTGGTGAATTGTATGAAAAGGAGCCAATCTTACGTGGTACTTCAGATCTGGATCAAGGTTACATCATCTTCAAACTTTGTGGTACACCAAGAGACGAAACTAGAAGATTCCCAGAATGGAAGAAGAAGAACAATGCCAATGTCCAATATAGTGATGGTGATTTGAAGATTAGATTCTCAAGATCAATGTCACCTGAGGGTTGTGATCTATTACAAAAGTTATTGACTGTTGATTTCAAGAAGAGAATCACAACAAAAGCTGCGTTAGAACATGAATGGTTCAGCTTACACCCAGCTGCATCTCCAAGGGTACAGTGTAACTTCCCAGAATGCCATGAAGCTGATGCAATTAGACACAAAGAAGAAAAGAAGGCCAAATCAAAGATCAATGGTCAACAAACAACTGGTAATAACGGATACTTACCAAAAGAACTAACGAAACAACAACCTACCAACCCACACGGGGTGCCACCAAAACCTGCATCAATTCCTCAAAGACCAGTTGTATCTCAACAACCTCCACCACCAATCTCATCACAGCCACCAGTACAAGCAGCACCTCCACCACCATTATCATATGCATCACAACCACCTCCACACCAACCTTCAAGACCACAGCATAATGGGCCATTACAACTGCCACAAGGCCCTTCACATCCACAACACCCACAACACTACTCATCGCCTGCACATTTACCACCTCCTACGCTGTCGCAGGTAAACCAACCACAAGATCAACAACAGCAACAGCAGCAGCAACAACCGCCACAACAACAGGCTCACTCTAATGGACACTTACAACAACAGCAACAACCACCTCAACAGTCTCAACAACCTCCACCTGTTCAATACTATCCTACAAAGCAACGTTTTGGTCATAAGGATAGATTTCAACCATCAGCTAATTATAATAACAGAGGCAATAGAGACAATAACGACTATTATCAATCACAACCACAGGGTCAACCTCAACAATCCATGGTGATACGATCCAACGATCAATATCCAGAGTATTCCAATGATTACCCACGTGAGTATCGGAAGGATTATTCATCACAACAACAGCAGCATCATAATCAGCGTAAAAGTTATCAAGTTCATAACAATGGATATGGTAATAATCATTACAATGGTTTCAGACCTTATGGTGCAGCTTATGGTTCAAGAAATGGTAGAAATAGGGATTATTACCAAGATCGAGATGATAATGGGCCTCATAAGAAGCCAAAGATGCCGGAATACTAATAGCTAGAGTTTAATGAGAGTTAATCAGGAAATTGTTACATTGTAGTGGAGCCTAGCGCTTAATGGTAATTAATTGGCTGATTCCCGAGGTCTGTAACTACGATGATTGGCTGATTTGGGCTTGCATTTGGGAGGCACACTACCATGGATCTCCTAGGCCTAGATTCTCGGAATGAAACTAGGGATTGATTCATAAGCTGAGCTAGTCCCTAATGCTACTGTGTAGAGTACAGGGTCTGTGATTTATTCATTCCACTCAATGGTGAGCAATCTTCTCTGATAGGAAGAAGACCAGACAATTCTCCCCTCTAATGGAGCAGTAACCATGGTGATGGATATCACTTCATTTCGGAGCTGAGATCCGGCCAGAACCAATTTAAAGATGGTTCTCGAGTAGCTAGTATTGTTTAGAGTGCTGTATAGGAGTATAGTACCACCTCCTGGGCACTGCTACTGTCCAGGTGGCAAAAATAGAAGACCCTAAAATTTGGAGATTTTCTGTTCCAGACGTATGGAGACGAGGAAAAAAACAGCATGAAAAAACGAAGCCAACTTTCACTATAAGTGCCAATCCCCCTAAACCAGCCCTAAGTCTCCCCTGAGAATGAGCAAAGAACTCAGTAACGAGGCCCTGGAGGCCCTGGTGTCGCCCTTGAGACCCAAGAGAAGGGCCGCCAAGGTGGACTACTCCGAGAAGCGGGAGGACTACGACTTTGACCACAAGAACAACGGTGAGGCCGCACAGGCAGCCCTTGCTAAGGAACCACAGAGCACGAAGAAAAGGAGAAAGCAGGGCTCCACTGTGAGTGCCACGGGCTCGCAGGGCGCCCGCTCAGAGTCGCCGGTGCCTGAGACTGACACCTCCCATATCCCTTGGAACTACCAGCCTGAGGTCAAGAACCCAAAGTTCTCCAATGTGCTGAACCTGGAAGGCGCTGTCGTCAAGAACAAACTGGAGCTGGTGCTGAAAGACGGCTACACGGTGAAGAAAGATGAGTCCATCTACCTGATCTGTGAACCTCCGGGTGAACCTTACTACATTGGTCGTATTATGGGCTTTGTTAAAAAGAACGCTAAGAACGAGGAAGAGAACCCAGAAAAGATTGACAAACCCGCTACAAGAAACAGCAAACAACTTGTTGAGCCTGCTGATGAGTACATGTTCAAGATCAATTGGTGGTATAGATCCCGTGATATCTCCAAGAAGTCCACTGATTCTAGAATGCTTTATGCCACTATGCATTCTGACAAATGTCCACTACAATCCTTCAGAGGGAAATGTGTCGTGAAACATAAAGATGAAATTGAGGATTTCGAACAATACAAGACCACACCTAATCAATTCTGGTTCGAAAGATTCTTTGACCGTTACATGATCAAGTTCTACGATGTTGTTCCAACTTCATTGCTTTCTGGTCTACCACCGAATTACCAGAAGGCCCTGCAGAAGAGATTTCCATACATCTTTGTCGAACAAGGGAAATCCCGTGACATGTTAGAATCTCCAAAGAGTTGTGCCAAGTGTAACCAATGGAGTTCGCCTTCTGATTCTATTGAGTGTTGTGAATGTGGTGACTTCTACCACATGTTATGTCTTGATCCCCCATTGTTGAAGAAACCTGCCCGTGGGTTTGCCTGGTCCTGTATCAGATGTACAAAGCAACTAGAGAACAACAAGATGATACCCAATGAAGACATCAAGAAGAGCTCGGGAACTAGTCAGAGTGATAATGAAACTAATGAACGTAATGACCACCACCAACCACCAACAAAATCACTGCCTAGTTACGAAGAAGCTGCTATTGCATTCTTGGAAAAAGACAGTGCATTGACTTTTGAAGATAGAAGAAACTTGGAAGAATGGAACTACAGATATTTGGGTATGCATGCTAAGTTAGAAGATGCTCTTGACGTCCAAGATCGTCCTTATCCTAGAGCTGCTTCTAGATTGGGGCCTAAACATCAATTCACAAGTTGTCCAGATTGGTTTGATCACAAAGTTGTGTATTATGATTCTTCTGAATTGCCTGAAGAATTTCAGAGACAAGCTCCTGCTGCTAGAGGTAAGAAGAAAGCTGATGGTAGAAGAAAAAGACAAACACAATCCGAAGAAGCTGAAGAGATTGTCAAACCTTTGAAACTGCCTCAAGAGTACAAAGGTATTGATCCTGATGAATTTCCGGGATGGTTACAAGAAAGACCTAAGGGATACATCGAGAGAGGTGGTGATGATACCGTTGAATTACAATGGAAGATGCCAGAAGATGAGACAAAGGCTTCTTTGATTGATGAATACGTGAAAAGTTGTGATCAGTATGCTGAGAATATTGGTCTATTACCAACTACTCCAAATTTCCAAGATGCAATCTTGAAGAACTTGCTGATCTCCAAATACGATTTTGGTAGAGCCATGGAATTGAATGCACTAATCACAAAGGCTACATCGAAAGAGCCAGAACTGACTCCATTAGAGATCAAGAAGTTTGAAGAAGGTGTCAAGAAGTATGGTAGTGAACTGTGGCCAGTTACCAAAGAGATCAAGACCGTGAAGCATAGTACAGTGGTTAGATACTACTACTTATGGAAGAAGACACCAAATGGTCGTTTGATTTGGGGTAACTATGAAGGTCGTCGTAAGAACAGATCACACAAAAAGGAAGAATCTGATGCTGAAGATGATCATGACATTGCCAATGAAGCTGATGACTCTTCTTATGATGTTGAGAAATCACAAAAGAGAGAACTTTGTTGCAAACATTGCAGAACTCGTGAATCAAGACAATGGTACCGTGCTCCAGGTGGTCACTTACATCCAGATGACGATCCAAAGGTTATCTTTGCTCTATGTCAGCGTTGTGCTAGACTATGGAGACGTTATGCTGTGATTTGGGAAGACCCAAGTGAAGTGATGAAGAAGACTGGTCAGATCAAAGGTGGTAATGGTTGGAAGAAGAAGGTTGAGTATGAACTGATGGTTGATGCCGATTTGATCGTCAAAGCTAGATCAGAATCACCAGCTGATGTCAATGTCATCAAGAAGAAACCAAAACAGCCATCTGTTGAACCTGTTGATCCGGTGGTGGAAGAAGTGAAAGAAAAGGAGAAAAAGGCTCCAAAGAAGAGAGAATACAAGTACAAGTACGCTGTTGAGAAGAAGGAACCAAAGAAAGCTGAAGAGAAGCCAGCCATTGTTGTGTCAAACATTCTGAATGTCAATACTGATTTGCACCAGGCTATCATTGAACGTTATTATCATTCAACTTCACCTCATTACAACTCCAAGCTGAAATTCAAAGATACCTCATTCTTGAAATCTCCATTAGTGTCACATTCTTCTGGTATGGGCTCATTCTACGCTGGTTCAAAGCTACAAAAGACACTGCCTACCTACAACAACTGCGCTGTCTGTATCACACCTGCTTCGTCTAATGACTCACTGTTATGTCTAGGTTGTGGTGCTAGAGTCCATCCAACTTGTTATGGTGTTGACCATGAAAACGTAAGGGGTGCTTTAGGTACCTACAAATGGTTATGTGATCCATGTTCCAATGCCTTGAACCCACTAGCTTCAGAAGATTACACATGTATCATTTGTAATGATGAAGACGACTCCAAAGAACCTATCAAGGCGGGTCTTAAGAGAACAAGTGAAGGTCAATGGATTCATATCCTGTGTGCATTATTTGCTTCCAACATCAAATTTGGTGATCTTACCACGTTACAACCAGCTGTTAACATCAATTCATACGTTGCTAGCTGCTTGAGACATGACCAAGAGGATATTTCATCCATGAAGTGTATTGCTTGTTCCACCAAGGTTGATTACAAGAAACTGTTGACTGGTGATGTTTTCCAGATTGGTTTCAAATTCAGAGAAGATTTCAAACCTGATTCAAAGAGTGTCAAGATCACTAATTCATTTGGTAAAGTATACCCTGTTGTTTCATGTAAAGGCCATGGTGATACTCAAATCTTGCCACTGCATACTGAAGCTAAGAGATACAAGCAGTCTGGTACTTTCACCTTATTACAGATCTACTTGGAAGATTACAAGAAGAGTACAAATACTTCAACAGGTGCTCAATTGAGGTACGATGAATTTACAGACTCCGTCAATGTGTTGAACAACGTTAAAGTTGAAGATGAAGATTACCGTGTTGTCGATCACCAATGTTCCAAGTGCTCAGCAACAAAGACATTGAAATGGATTCAATCTGAGAATGGTACCATTTGTTACACTTGTCACTTGAGCAACCTAGAGAGTGAAGCCGCCACCAATGGGGCCAATGAAGACACTGAAATGCAAGATGCTGACAAGACCACTGAAGAGGAAGAAGTTCCATTCGCCAAACGTTTCAGTGAAGCTGTTAACAGTGCTTTGGATGGTTCTAACTATGGTATCAAGCTTGTGTCAGAGAGATTAGTGAAGCCAGTAGAATTGAGTGAAAGTTACAACTTGACCCCTGCTGTTTTCCAAAGACTGAAAGATGACTACAAAGAAATCGAAGACAAGATCCCTGCACCAAAGGATTCTGTTGTGCCAATGCTTGAGACTGATTTGGAAAGTGTCGCTAATGCTGCTCTACAGAAGTTTGGTGAAGAAAACGGTGTATCAAACAGCGCAACATCGAAAAACAAAATGTCCATTGGGAACATCCTTGGATAATAGACAATACAAGTACGTATAATGACTAGAACTTAGTAGCTAGCTGCCTTTCAACAAGAAAACACGACATGTAAGTACGACTAGCTTATCATAATACGTGATGTGGTGTTTGGATGTTTTGGTCGGATTTTTGATTCTCTATCACGTGCCTATCCCTCGGTCAAATGTGCCTTATTCGAAAATTTCGACAATTTGGACAGCGAATTGCCCTTTAATGACAACGTAAACAACACCAATTCTGCCTTAGGAGGATCAATCTTGTTGCTTATTCACTGGATCGCTACAAGCAATGAAATTGGATATCAAGGTATGTCTTTTTGACAAAAATTGAGGTCATTTGGGACTTTTTACTAACAGATCAACCCAGAAACAATTCAGTTCACGTACTGATCGTGTCAAAGGCATTGATTTCCACCCTACTGAACCTTGGGTGTTAACCACCTTATATTCAGGTATGTACTTATCCTAGGCTCACAGGGCCACCATACGCGTTTAAATCACGTCAGATCACTAACAATTCACAGGTCGTGTTGAAATATGGTCATACGAAACTGGTGTATGTATCTAGATCAAAACATTTACAAAATGACAAAAGATCGTGTTTACTAACCCATGACACAGGCCAAGATCAAATCCATTGATGTCACAGAAGTCCCTGTCCGTGCTGGTCGCTTCATTGCCCGTAAGAACTGGATCGTTGTCGGTTCAGATGATTTCCAAATCAGAGTCTACAACTACAACACTGGTGAAAAGATTGCCCAATTCGAATCACATCCAGACTACATCCGTTGTATAACTGTGCATCCAAACCGTCCATACGTTTTAACCTCATCAGATGATATGACCATCAAGTTATGGAATTGGGAAAACAACTGGAAGTTGGAACAAACCTTTGAAGGTCACCAACATTATGTCATGTCCTTGGCTTTCAATCCAAAAGATCCAAATACATTTGCCTCTGCCTCTCTTGATCACACTGTCAAGATCTGGTCATTAGGTAACCAAACACCAAACTTCACTTTAGTGGCACATGACCAAAAGGGTGTTAACTATGTTAGTTACTACCCACAAGCTGATAAGCCATACTTGATCACTTCTTCAGATGACCGTACTGTTAAAGTGTGGGATTACCAAACCAAATCATTAGTTGCCACTTTAGAAGGTCATTCATCAAATGTTTCATTTGCTATCTTCCACCCTGAACTACCATTGATTATCACTGGTTCTGAAGATGCCACTATCAAGATCTGGAGTGCAAGTACTTACAAACTAGAAAAGACTTTGAACTATGGTCTAGAAAGAGCTTGGTGTATTTCCGCTAGTGCCTTAGCTAACTCTGTCGCTGTTGGTTTCGATGCTGGTTTCGTCGTTTTACAATTAGGTAGTGATGAACCAAAATTATCCATGGATCCAGTTGGTAAATTGATCTGGTCTAAGAACAATGAAGTTTACAGTTCTGTCATTAAAGGTTCTGAAGAAGCTGAAGATGGTGAACAATTACTACTATCACAAAAGGATCTAGGCTCTGTTGAAATCTTCCCAACCTCTTTGAAACACTCTCCAAATGGTCGTTTCGTTACCGTCACTGGTGATGGTGAATACATCATTTACACTGCTCTAGCATGGAGAAACAAATCATATGGTTCAGCTCTAGACTTCGTTTGGGCTGCTGACTCAAACGTCTATGCTATCAGAGATGCCCAAAACCAAATAAGTATCCACAAGAACTTTAAAGCCCAAGCCAACGGTGATGTTGACTTCCCATACGCTGTTGAGAAACTATACGGTGGTGCCCTATTGGGTGTTAAATCCGATGGCTTTGTTGTCTTCTACGATTGGGAATCTGGTCAAATTGTCAGAAGAATTGATGTTGATGCCACTGATATCGTCTGGGCTGATTCTGGTGAGTTAGTCTTGATCAGCTCTGCTGATGCCTCTTATGTCTTGAGCTTTGACAGAGAAGTCTTCAACCAAGCTGTGGAGGAAGGTCAAGTCGATGATGAAGAAGGTGTTGAAGCAAGTTTTGATGTCCTATTTGATATTTCTGAAAGTATCACCTCAGGTAAATGGGTTGGTGATGTCTTTATCTACACAACTTCTTCAAACAGACTGAACTACCTTGTTGGTGGTAACGTCTACAACATTGCTCATTTCGATAAGACCAACTATGTCTTGGGTTACTTGGCTCGTGATAACAAAGTCTATGTTGCTGACAAAGATGTCAATGTCTCAAGCTATCACCTATCATTGTCTGTTCTTGAATATCAAACATTGGTTCTAAGAGGTGAAATTGAACAAGCTAACCAAGACTACCTATCCCAATTTGACAAGGGTGATTTATCAAAAATTTCCAGATTCCTAGAAGGCCAAGATTATCATGAAGAAGCTCTAAAGATCTCTCCAGACACAGAACAGAAATTCGACATTGCCCTAAAATTGAGAAACTTTGACATAGCACGTGAAATTGCCGTCAATGACAACACAGAACACAAATGGAAATCGTTAGGTGATCTGGCTCTATCTTCATTCAAATACAAATTGGCTATTGAATCATTCCAAAATGCCAATGACCTAGAGAGTTTGCTATTACTATACACTTCATTCAACCAAAAGGCTAAATTAGATGAATTGGCTGAAGTTGCCAAGAGTAAAGGTAAATTCAACGTTGCCTTCAATGCCTACTGGACTAGTGGTAACATTGCTAAAGCTACTGAATTATTGAACTTAAGTGATAGATCAGTGGAAGCTTCTTTCTTAGGTTTAACGTATGGTGGTGATGTTACTACATCAGTTAACAATTGGAAAGAAGCCTTGACCAAACTAGGGAAGACAGGTATTGCTGAAAGAGTCGGCGTGCCTGGTGCTGATGAAGGTTTTCCAACCAAAGAAGCTGGTGATTTAGTTGATCTGAATGATGAGCCGGAAGCTCCTGTTGAGCCAGAAGCTGAGGCTGAGGAAGAAGAAGTTACTGAAGAAGCTGCCGAGGAGGAAGCTGATGAAGAACTAGTGGACGCTGAGGAGGAAGAACCCAAAGAAGATTAGAACATTTGTAATTTTTGTCCTACAATAAATAAAAGAGAAAAGTTATTCAGTTTTGTATACTAGAGAATAATTCATGGTTACGTTACATACCCTTTCTACGTATTAATTTCTTTGGAATATGCACAAGTTCATAACATTCATAACAGCGTTAATTCTATGATTAATATCAACTGAAAACTTCAATTTTATCTACATTTTTCTTCTTTTGTTGCCCAATAAAGTAGCACTCTTTGGACTCTGGCCTGCTTGCTTCAGGTTTCCATCTAACGACTCTTTTGAAGACTCTCCCTATCCTCTTCTCCAGACCTTTATCCTCAGCACCGGTAAAGAACTTACAAACAAAGTTCCCACCAGGCTTCAGCAAATCAATTGCAAGAATCAAAGCAGCATCACAAAGGTGCTTGTTCAATAGTTAGTAAACCATAATATTTTGAATCGCTAAAAGCCGTTAATACTCACAATACTAGCTGAATGGTCCTTCACGGCAACACCAGAGGTATTAGCCATCCTATCATAAGCAGAATTAGTCGTGTTGTTCCAATATCTCTCAGGAGGGTAAATAGGAGCATACATATCACTGATCACTAGATCTAGGGGGAATTGAACCAATTCATGCTCTTCTGCCAGTTGTTCTTCTTTAATCTCTGCCATCTCGGATTGGATATAACTTGGTTTATCAAGAACATCATCGTCCAATTTCAAGGGTTGCACTTCGTTGAAGAACTGTCGGATCATCTGATGTGTCTTCATACTCAGGATATTAGCCTGCATAGCACTGGCGCCCTTTGGAGGCTGGGCCGGGATGATATCAACACCAAGGATGCGTCCATTGGGTTTTGTCTTCTCCACAGCGACCTGAGTCCAAGCACCAGGAGCAAACCCAAGATCCACGACAGAGAACCCAGGCTTCAGCAGCTTGAACTGTTCGTCCAATTGGATCAGCTTGAAGGCGGCTCTTGACTTGTAGTGTGCGAATTTGGCAGCTTTGGTATAGTGATCAGTACTGGCTCTCTGTAGCCATTTCTTGGAGCTGGCAGATTTCTTAGAATAGCATCGGACAAATCGATACGGCAGCCGTATGAGCTGGGGTCCCCTCCCCCAGAGTAGCAAATTCTCGAGCATCTTTTGCGGCTGAAGATCTCTCAATCTTTTCTGGATCTGGTTTGTTATTGTTGACGAACTCCCGACTTCATAGTTAAATTTGACACATTCCAAAACGTCACCGCGAAACTTACGCTTTCGGGAGTGGTTATGAGCGATGCAGGCGAAGATCCTTAAAGCGGTACGAGAGGACCAATTTTGCCGGTGATTAGACTTATGAGCCTCTTCTGGCCCTTAATGCAATCACTTTCACCTTTTTCCTGCTTTCAATTTCCTGTTACTGACCTGCCTGTTTACACATGTCCTCTCACACTATTTTGTGACTGCTTTCCAGAACTCGCGAAAATTGATGGTGTCCGGATGTCTTCTCTCTGAAATTTTTTTCCTCCTTTGTAGTGAAAAATTTTGGAAATCTGTTTTGGAAAACTCCCAATTACTTATAAAAGGCTATCCGTCGCAAACCCTCTCAGGACCACCAAATCATTGGAAGACAGATAATCCTTAGTCACTATGTCTAAAATCACTAACTCTCAAGTCAGAGAACACGTCAAGGACATCTTGGAATACTCCACCAACACTAAGAAGAGAAACTTCTTAGAAACTGTTGAATTACAAGTTGGTTTGAAGAACTATGACCCTCAAAGAGATAAGCGTTTCTCTGGTACTTTGAAATTACCTCAAGTCCCAAGACCAAACATGTCCATCTGTATCTTCGGTGATGCTTTCGATGTTGATCGTGCTAAATCTTTAGGTGTTGATGCTATGTCTGTTGAAGATTTGAAAAAATTGAACAAGAACAAGAAATTGATCAAGAAATTGGCCAAGAAATACAACGCTTTCGTTGCTTCTGATGTCTTGATTAAACAAGTTCCAAGATTATTAGGTCCTCAATTATCAAAGGCTGGTAAGTTCCCAACCCCAGTCTCCCACAACGATGACTTATACGCCAAGGTTAACGAAGTTAAATCTACCATCAAGTTCCAATTGAAAAAGGTTCTATGTTTGGCTGTTGCCGTTGGTAACGTCGAAATGGAAGAAGACGTCCTAGTTAACCAAATCTTGATGGCTGTTAACTTCTTGGTCTCCCTATTGAAGAAGAACTGGCAAAACGTTGGTTCTTTAGTTATCAAATCTTCTATGGGTCCATCTCACAGATTATACTAAGGAACTAAACTTAACTTTATAGTTAATACAGAACTTTAATATAAACCCTTTAATTGTAGACGTTGCTTGTTCTCTTTTTAATCTACTTACAATCTACAACTAACTTGATCATCATGTCTTCATTACAGTTGAAAATTATAACGTTAAATCATCCCATTGTCTTTGTACTTGTGTGATAATGTCCAAGGCTGATGTTCTATTCGCCACTCTGCCAAACACTGTTACAACCTTGTGCTCTAGGTAGGATATGGCCGATTTGTCATGACCAATAAGTTCTGTCTTGTCCCATTCCCAAGGTAGGTACTTGGTATTAATACTCAAAAACTTGTTGAACAAATTTGCAGACTCAGTCACTGTATTTGAGATCTTGCTGATATCATTTTCAGAGTAGTCATAGTTCTCATTGACGTCTAACTCCTTGTACCAATTGTCAAATGGAAGTTTATCTCTGGATTCTTTGTCAACATGGTCTTTGTAGATAACACCACCGCCTTTCAACCCAAGTTTCTGAGCTGTTTTACCATATCTGAAATCAAATACACCTGGCGAGTAAAGGTATGGAATCCTTTGGGAGATAGTGAACCCTCTCTCCTTTTCAATCCATTGGCCAGTAACATCATCTGCTAATAAGGGGAACAATGGTTTTGAGTTTTCCTTCGTGCATTGAAACTTGAAAGAGTTGATAAAGTCTCTTGAATCTTTCAAGTTCTCTAGGTATTTCTTCTTATCTTCAATACCAATTTCACACTCAAATATACCACCTACCCAAGTGTATGGAGCATATAGCATCATCTCTCTCAATGCATACTTCTTTCTTCTGGCCAATTTGTAACACTTCAAGTTATCAAGATCTTCAGCAGTAACATTCTTGTATGTGTAGGAGTTCAAATCTTCCAAATTCTTGGCCAATGGGTCTTCATCATACTCTATGAAACTCAAATGGGATGAGAACTTTCTTAGAAACTCGGTGAATGTTTGCTTATGTGTACTTCTCTTTTCATGTTTGATCAAAGTTGGGTTGAAAGAATGAGGTTTCTTAGGGACATCTTCCCAATTCTTGAAACGTTGTTTAACAGTACCATCATAATCACCTTCAAATTTTCTCTTCTCCTTTCTTGAATCGTACTTTTCTCTAATCTTATCTGTTGTCATCAAACATATCGGTGAATTCCAGTCAACATCTGTTTCTCTACCAGTTCTTTTCAATCTTTCATAATCCATCTTTCCTTCATCACAATGAGATAAGGAAACAAAGTGAAGCATAGGAGGTTTGAAGTCTCTGACAACATAAGATCTGTGTATCTTGAACCCTGAGAATGAAGAACCTAGTGAAGCTTGACAAATCTTATCATCACTTGAAAAAATAGAACCAGTCACAAACCCACCACTTAAAACGACAAAAACAACAACAATCGCCAGTAACATTGTGATTTCAACCAAACAAGACGATAAATAGAAGGAAACAAATGGCAACCTTGAATAAGAATGGCATCGTTCAAAAGTTTCATTGAAGTTTTCAGTTTTTTATAGCACCTCTGATTTTCAGTCGTTTTTGTGACGTGTGTAGTTTCTGGGGAAACCACAAAGTGGAAAGGGATTGAGAAAATGGAAATTTTGGGGGAAATAAATAGGAGATGTGGGATGACACAAACACAGAAAAGTTGAAAAATTGTGTGGTCACTGATTGTGCTGCATTCTGGCAATTTTCTGTTTTCTGTTTTCTGTTTTCTGTTCGGGTCAATGCTCAATGCTTGGGGTCATAGGAATGAGTTCATAAATTGTGTAGTCTCTTAACTTTAGCTAACAAACCGGTCAAGACATCAGAGTCAACTTGACATTCGAACTTGATCAAGAATAAGAATGAGATCTCTAGGAAGCTTAGATCTTCAAGTTTAACACCACCAATCTTGGAAATGAATTGTTGTCTATGGTTGATATCTTCAATGGTCTTGCAACTTATTCTCAAAGCAGCGATTATTAGTCTGTGGACGTTGAATCTGGTCAACTTTAGGTATCTCAAATCGACAACGATCTTGTAGATGTAGAAACATGATGACAAGTAGACCGCAGTGGAAAGTTGGCAATAACGGTTGATTCTCTCCAAATATTGAGTTGATGACAGACCTGGTTCTATCTTCAGCAGAAATCTCTTTGCCAATGCATCTCTCTGTGATTTCAACTCTTCAGACTCTTCTTCGCAATCCAGCACACTTCTGACACTTGAGATGGATGAGCTTCTCTTTCTTGGTGACATTGGCGTGGGGCTGTTCACAATGGTATCGTTATCTTCCTCACTATTGCTATCCGAACCTTCCATTTCTTTAGATCCTGATGTCTGGGGTGAGAGCTCGTCTCTCCTTATCAAATGGTTGATGACAAGGTCAAAGATCGTAAGGGCAGCCAAAGGTTCAATGTCATTTATGTCCAGGTTCTCAGTGTTCAGTAACCGCTGTAGATCTATATCAGCTATCTTCTGTGAGGTAGGGGAGGGCGATTTGGCAGGCGGCTCTCTCTGGTCAACGAACGTTCTCTGCACAGACTTCTTCAAGGGTATATCTGAGAGTCCTTCAGCTGGATCACTTATACAGGCGGCCGTTGATGGCAAATCAGAGTTGAGCATCTTGTTGTGGGTAGTGGGAAGGACAAAAAGGTGGAGATAAGGTGTAAAAGGGAGGGCAAGAAGGCGGGTGGTCTGATCCAAAAGGGCAGTTTAGTGTATACCAATGGCTTATTGTCTGGATTCGAACTCTGTAGCGGCAAATGAGAACTTCTTTAGCGGGTTTCTGAGGGAAATTCTGTTGATATCTTACGCCGTTAGATTCTATACTCCAGTCAAAATAAATTAGCCGATGCGCGAAATTTTTAGCGCTTTTGGTAGGCGCCACAGGCACCATACATTTTGTGTCAGCAGTTAGCATCATATTCAGAGCTCTTCTACATTCCCAAGTTCAAGAATAAACTGTGTAATAACACTAAACGAACATAAACCTTCTTGAGGACTAATATACACTGTAGGTGGGAATCCATAGACCCATGCTATGATACATAAACGTAGAAGAAGTGGAAAGAAAACAACCTAAAACCGAGAAGAAACATAACATACCCATAACATAACCTTTTATAGAACACAGTTCCTTATAGCTTGTTATGTTGGTATAGTTCCTCTTCGGCGATCTCTGCGTTTCTTGTTGTGTTAGCAGAACCTGAGATGAAATCATTGGTGGTTGTGACTTTATTTTGGTTCAAGTTGTTAACGGCATAGTTGAATGAGGCAACAGAGTCTTGCTTTTGGTGATTGTTCTTGAAATTGAAGGAATCTTCTGGTTCGAAAGTGAACTCATCGGCTTGATCTTGCACTTGTGGACTTTCTTCATTTAGTAATCTCTTGGATTGTTTATCAGATTTAGATCTGTTTAATGACTTCTTACGACCACCGGTCAATTTTCTAGCAATCTTACCGGTAAAGGTCTCCTTTTCATCATCTTGTAATTCAATTCTCTTATCTTCTTCAGAATCGTCCAAACTGTTACTAACGTCTGATGATTTGTTCATGTCTCTCATGTTGTGGATTTCGGTTTCCCAGTTAGCATCGTGGTCTTTAGCAGCTAGACCCAAGGCCAATAGTTCTGCAGTTGGACCCTTCTGAGCAGCATGGTGAGAATAGCGTTGGAAGGAAGTTCTGTCATCTCTAGCTGGTTTGAATCTGGCATCTGGATTCTTGGAGAATAACAAGTAACCAGAAAACACTAGAATCAACAACAACAAGATCAAACTGAAGGCAGCATTTAAGATGAAGAACACCCAACCCAAGATGGAACTGACAGCAGCAGCTTGACCATAGATGTTTGAGAAGAAGGTGAAGATGAATGAGTTGATAGTGGTGACCAATTGAATCAAAATACTGATGATGTTAGTTGGAGTGTTCAAGTATGGCTTGTAATGGATCAAGACACCCAAGTAAACCATATCAACGATCCAAAAGACCATGGCTTGGGCCTTACCAGAACCTTGACCTAACCCAATCAAGACACATTTGACAAAGTTGTGAACTAGCACAACAATACCCCACCAGTAGAACTTGGCTTGGAACATGGTGTAGAAGAAACCATATTTATCCAAAACTCTTTGATCACCGTATAAGATAGCAGCTGGGTTCTTATGTTCAGCAATGGATTTCTTAGCAAAGAAGACAACTCTGAAAGCGGACCAACTTAAAGTACCAACGGCCAGTAATAAGAATAAGACGGCAAGAACGACGACAGCTGGTGAATCATGAACGTAGAATTCATAGAATGACAAAATCACCAATTGTATAAACCCAATGAAGATGTATCTTGACAGGGCACCTTTCAAGATAGTTCTCCAATTTGATCTGAACTCAACAAATCTTGGTGTCTTGATAGCACCTGATCTTGACAAGATTTCAATACCGTACTTGAAAACAAACACTAGACCAACTAACAAATAGGCGAAGAAGATGAAGAATGTGAACCCAGTACACACAATACTGGTGTTTTCAATACCAGCTTCATAGGCTAATCTCTTGATACCACGGAAAATCAACACGTTGGAGTTACCATACAAGACTAATGGAGTTGATCTCTTGCTAAAAACTTGGACACCTCTCTTGTATAGTTCCTTACCGAATTCTAATGATCTTTGGACCAAGATGTTGATGGTCTTCGAGGTCAAATATAGAGTTGGAGTACCACCAGTGGATTGAACGTACCATCTAAAGATCTTTTGCATGAATTCAACACGGATCAACCCCATTGACCAGATCAAGTTTTCAGCCCAAGAGGCAGCAATTGGTGGGACAGCATCAACGTGTTGCATGGAAACGACAACGACACTTTGGAAATACAAGAACAATGACACAGCATTTGCACTGATATGTGAAGCAGCATTGGAACTACCGATCGTAGAGGCCAAGGCAGATGACAATAGACCCAGACCGGCAATGACAGCAGTGGCCCATTTGGCACCAGCTTGTGACACAGTCTTCTTGTTGGAGAAGAAGGCTTGGATACAACCGACTTGTGTACCATCAGTGGTGTATAACACGACCCTAGCAAAGGCGTCAATGTCAGGCACCGTGTAGGCCATCCCAGGAATTTGGTCCACGTACTCGTCTGAGATGTACTGGATGGAGTCGACTTCGACTTGGCCCGGGTATAGAGGACAGAACTGCTTCCAGCCCAAGTCACAGACTTTGACTTTCTTGGTAATGATCTTGAACCCGTATGCATAGACGTCAATATCGGCAATGACATAGTCACTGATCTCTGAGGAGAAGTCGAAGGTGTAACGGATGGACTTGTCGTCTGGGTTGAACGTGACGTCGAAGAAGGTGGCGGTGATCTGGGAGTTCTCCATACAGGTGACCAGCGACTCACCCACAAGCTGTCTTTTGGCATATGAGCATATTAGGAACAGCGAGAGCGCCAGGAGGTGCGTTATAGGGGACTTCATGGTGGGAATTCAGCTGTGTGTGCAGAAGGGCAGTGGGCAAAGCGAGCGACTAGAAAAGCAGGCAGTGGGAACAAGCACAAAAGAACACCGAAAGCTGAGAAACTCGTTGTTGTGAAGTTTGAAGTTTAACCTTTTGGTCTAAATTTAGCAGTAGAAAAAAGAGTCGCGAGTGCCAAATTGTGAATTCGCGCCCTGAAATTTTTGATCTCGACTTCCCAAAACGGAAACCAAAAGCAGCTGCCTGCAAGAGCGATGCCAAAAAAAGAAACGCGTGAAGACGCGGGGACGCCGCGAATTCGCGGGTTTTTCGCGGGTAAACAAAGAGGCTGCTGGGCCACTTATATAAGCAGAAGCAGGCACCAGCTTCGAGTTTTACGGCGCCACCAGTGCGTTTCACGCGCGGGATACGGTGAGTTTGATTGTGTTAAAGTGCGTGGCCATGTTTGTGTATTAATTCTGGCGGAAAATGAGGGCCATAGAGTCTAATCATTCTGCTCTTTGATCTCATCAACATTGGAGGAATACTCTAATTCTTGAGCCTCTGTGATCTCTACGCCTTGGACTTCTTTTATACTCTGTTCCACAAGTGTTCTCAAGAACTCCGTGTCCTTGGCCCTGCCAATGATACTCACGGTGTTAAACCCCAGCCCCATATGTGGATAACTCCCAATCTTGACATCTTTATAGCCTCTAGCCTGTTTATCCAAATGATCTAAGTGTGGTGAAATCTGAGACTCGCTTAATGGCGTCTTGACAAAGAATCTGACAAACTGCTCTGTGTTTGCTGGTAATTGATGCCCATACTTCTTGAGTAATCCATTGAGCAACTTCTCGAACAATTGTGGCACACCTGGCAGTATGAACACTTTCTCATCAATTGACACAACAGGCACCCATAGTTCATCATATAGGTAGATCGTGCTCACATTGTCACCTTTAGGGAAAATAGCCATACGATGTTGTGCCTTCAATGCATCACCTTCAAGTTTAAACGATCTCTTTGTCAACTTCATCTTATTCACCGTTTCTTCATGCAATTCCAATGGCAGTTTGAACGCACTGGCGATACTCTCATAAGTGATATCATCCAACGTTGGCCCAATCCCACCAGATGTGATGACAAAGTCATACTTGGCGTGTAATCTCAGCACCGCATCACTGATATCACTGGCATCATCCCCCACAACAGCAATCTGTTTCACTTCCACACCCTTAGCAAACAGCGTGCTTGTGAAGTGACGGGAGTTGGTGTCGATGATCTTCCCGTTCAGGATCTCGTCCCCGATGATTAGGATCGCAGCTGTATTGATCATTTTGGTAGTTGTGTGTGTATAAAGAGAAGCTTTTGCCTGTGTCATTCGTATTTTTGCATTTTTCACGTTGTAGATGTTGCGATAGTTCAAAGATTTGGTGGCAGTTTGCCTGAAGTGTGATATCACGTTGGTTATCATTCTGCTCTAATCGTCTAGCAGATGTTTATAGATGGTAGCGTAGTGGTGGTTCCCTTTTAGTTCGGTGGACGTTCTAGAATCAATACCAAACAGAGAGTACCTCCCTATATGTCACTACGGTTACGAGCTCTGCTCATCGGTTCGCGAATTTTTTTTTCTTTGCTTCATGGAAAAAGTTCTATAATCGAACAGAAGCTTCATCGAATTTGGCACTTTCTTGCCTTATTGCAATCCACCATGTCCACTTTTGACCCAGAAAAGGCTGAAAACTTAGAAGATATCGAAAAGCAATTCGCTGTCAAGGCTGTCCACCAAGCTGAAACCTACTGGAACTTACTATCCAAGATCCCAGGTACCAAATTAAAATTGACCAAATTCGATGACTTGATCTACGAAAAGCTATTGGAGCATTTCCCAGAGTTCAAAGACCCACAAGCTGCCTTTGAAGTCAGCGAGGCTGAAATGAAGAGTCCTCAAGGTAAGACCAAATGGAGAAACTTCTGTGAAGAGTTCAAAGAGATTGAAGATTACAACTTTGGTACTCTATTAAGAATCAAAGCTAACCAAGAATACGGCCAAGAAACCACCATCTTCGTTGTCAGAATCCAATTCTACGCTATTGAAATCGTCAGAAACAGAGCCGGTTTGAACGACTGGATTTCTGGTAATTAGGATTGTTAGATATAGGTAAATGTTAATGAATATGTATAATAGAGTTAGAGGCTATTTCCCATTGAGTTGTAGTCTCACGACGTAATACAAGGGATATCAAAAAAAGTTACTATGTTCATTAAAAGCAAGATTTCGTCCCCAGTGTAACAAGACTCTATATAGATGATCTAATGTTTATGGGTGTGAACGGAGCCATCAGCATGAGTATGAGATTGGACTTGTTCTTCTTTTGGTTCCTGTTCAACTGGTTCGACAGGTTGTTCAGGTTCTTCTTCTGGTTCTTCCTTTGGTTTTTCACCAACGAATTCAATGTTGACACTTCTCAAGTTTTCAATTTGTTCAGTTAATTGTAATTTCAAATGTTGAGACACAATTTCAAATTCATTGATGTCCAAGACGTTGTCCCATCTTTGTAATGGAGCTTCAAGGATGACCTTAGCATGGACGTTTGGACCAGAGGTTAATAACACTAATTGTTTGATCTTATATGGTTCCTTAGAGTTGTTGTTTGATAACAATTTACTCAATAGATCTTGTAGTTTAGTTTCAACTTCAATGTATCTTTCATCGGTCTTTGGAACAGATCTGTCAATCAATTCATTAACAGCGATGACGATACCTTTGAACCCGGCTTTAACAACCAAACCGGAAACCAATAACCCACCAATGGCATCTAGGGAGGTAATACTTAAGAAATGACCAGAAGTGATAGTAACCAAAGCGACCAAAGAAGTCAAGGAGTCGACTCTGTGATGCCATGCGTTAGCTAACAAGACCTTGGAGTTGGTTTGTTTGGCAACCTTGGATGTGGCTCTAAAGATCCATTCTTTAGCAACGATAGAGGCACCAGCGATCCAAGCAGCGTTAACATCGGTGATATCATGGGCATGAGCATGGGAGTGACCGTGGCCGGCAGATAATAGGTGGATGTGATAAGCGTTTAGAGTTTCAATGATGGTATGTGGTACTATTGGACCGACAATGTTGACTAAAGAGGCCCAACCGATGGATATACCAGCCATGGTTAGGATGGAACTGACAGCAAGGGAACCGACGGTTTCGATCTTACCGTAACCTTGTGGGAACTCCTGGTTTGGACCACGGGCAGCAAGACCAACGGTACCTAGAGTCAAGAAATCAGAGACCAAATCAGATAGGGCATGGACGGAATCGGCCATTAGTGCTTGAGAATGGAAGACGATACCACCGACTAGTTTACCAGCAGCCATCCCGACGTTGATCAACAGACCGACCCAGGTGATTCTGACACCTGGGTTTTCCCAGAACTGTTTTCTGTCGAGGACCAACAGCTTGTTAGGACCATGTGAATGATCGTGGTCATGGGCAATGATCTTACCAAAAGTGTAACTGTCGTTGGTCTCAGTCTCGGACTCTCTCAAATGGACGTGGTCGTGGTCCTGTAGGTCGGCAAAGGCGTCGTTGGCACCACCATGACTGTGTGAGTGGCCAGAGGAATGGCTATGGCCGTGGTCGTTAGGGATCTGTGCCAATAGTGGTCTGTATGCGTGGAATTGGCGGGCTTGTTTCACCAGAGGCGCAAGGGCCCTCTTGGAAGGGAACAGGCCGATTCTGAACATGGAGGGCAGTGTGGGCAGTGGCGTGGCAGTTGTTCCTGAGGTGGTTTCTGGAGTGAACAAGGTCGTTTAAATGAATTTTTCAGCGTGTATTTCGGTGGACGGTCATTTTCTGGGGGTCCGATGATTTTGTTGATTTTTTCGGTGTTAGGTGGAGTCGGTGGAGAAGTGCAGCAAGTGGCTGCTGGCGGGCGCTGTGGGGCGTGGACGGGGTGGAGAGTTGTGTTAATTCTTGTATAAGACGATAGGCAGCTACTCAGTCATTATCCAGGACAACACTCGCTTTTTAAGCTCTTTTCTAGCGTAGAAACCTATGATCCTGCACAAATTAATCCGTCCAAGACAAACACCGGCAGCATTTCGCACAGGAATCGCCAAATCACCGGGTTTTTAAGCACCAATTGACACCATACTACATCATTAAGTGTATCCAGCAACATATATACTCAAATCCCAGCCAAATCTCTCCATTTTAACCTCCTTTAACCTCAAATCCATCAGATCAGTCACGTGAAAGTCACGTTCTGTTTCGCGGAGAGTGCATAACCTTGCATATTCACTACTGTTCTTTACGAGTTTCTCCACATTTTCAGAAAGTTTTAGATCTCGACAATTCAAAAGATGGAAGTTTAGATCAGGGTGGGGCTTCTTTGTTTCATCAAGCTTCTGTTTAGTTCTCAGTGGTCAAACAATGGCCGGAGCCAACTGCTCCCACGCCACCCACTAGTCACTAGTCACTACACACCTAGGTCCAAAGCATAGCGCTCAAACTGCCGCCCGATTGGCGTCACACATCCTATACAGCACAATACTGATAACAACCAGGAACACGTTAGGCAAGAAAGGGTATCGGTCATTGTCCGTTCTGTCCTGGATCAACGCCGTCAGGAAATCCACGCCCCAATTGACCAGTGTCCCCAGGATAACCTCCAGTCCAAAGTACTGCACTTCCTCACCAACGGGCAACAAAGAGCTATAAAGACATCTGTTCAGCGATCTTAACGCCGATGAGCACATCGCATAGCATACTTCCACAAGCCAGAACTCCCAACGGTGCTTGAATCCGACCTTGGATGTCGAGCTGATCCCCAAGCAGCCCCACAGATTTGATATTAGTGAAATGGACAGGAAGATGTATGCTCAGGTCTTGATGTTCCACGAGGCTCTTGGATAGGCAAACATCCAAGTCAGTGAGCCAATGCAGGCTAAGAGGTATGACATGAAGGTATAAACGGTATACTCAGCATCCGAACCTCCTACCCCCAGGGTGGATCTGAATAGCAGTACAAAGACACTCATGAAAGTTGAATTCGTTAGGTTCCAAATCACCCAGGCAATACAAAGCTTAAAGGCCTCAGGATACTCCTGGATACCTTTCAACAAGTCCCAAGTCCTCTTGATGGTCATTAGTACTAGCCATTCACCTTCTGGTTTCTTCTTGTTCTTCACCGATGGGATGAACCGAAACATCAGCAGGCCAAATAGTAATGTTATACACCCAGCCACTGTGATTGCAATCAAAAAGTTCTTGAACCCACTGACGCCGACTTTTGAGCCACCAGAAGTATTACTATACGTCACTATGATCCCTATTAGCAACGCCACAATCCCGCCCAAATTTCCCATAGTCAACCCCATCGCGGAGACCTTCGATCCCCTTTTCAACATTTTGGTTCTTCTCATGTCTTCAGCACTCTCGCCGGCTCTATCAACGATTATCATCTCATCTTCCCTCAGGACACGCATGAAATTGGGGATATATGACGCTTCCATTATTTGTACCACGGTGTTAGTGATGTTCACTAGACAGTACAGAACTGAAAATGCAATGAATTGACCCCTAGATTTTTGATCATCACATCCGATAAAGGGGATCACCAGGGCACCGTATAGCACTGTACAACAACAGATGATCCATTTCTTATAGCTTGAATAATCGGCGATGTTCATGATCAATATCGATATGATGGCCTCTAATAAAGTGTAGACCGCCTTTAGGTACAACACATAGGAATTTGATCTGATCTTCCAAGCTCCCAACCAGATGAAACAATCATTCCCACGAGATGAGCATTGTGCACCTTGTGAGTTTTCACCAAGTGAACGTGCCATTGATTGTAGTACGGCTGGGATATAGGTCCTGGACATTGAAGACACGGGACCCGAGGTGAAGCACAAGAGGAGCCATGTTCTATATATGGACTTTTTGGAGTACTGTAATGTGTTTGCGTTCATTTTGAGTGGTTGTGCGTGGAAGGTGATATGGTCTCTCTCTTTGCCTTCTGTGTATCCCCAAGGTTGTTTCTGAGGTTGTCAGCTTAGGTAAATGTTTTTCCAAACTAGTTTGTTGGTGCTATGAGTAATTATTACCGAATCGAGTATGACAGGTATGGCAGGACCAAGAAACGCACAAAACATGAGGTACGAATTCTATGCAAACACATACATTAGAATAACAGTGCTTATATATACCCACTCTTCAACGCGTTTTCAATTCTATCTATCTCCGCAAGACTGGTAGCATTCTTCAACTCCAGTTTTAATTTCTCTTTATCCTCATCGGTCAATTTTTTCAACGTCTGCTTCACCTGTGCTTCCTCTTTATCGATATCAATGGCCTCAGTGGTGGATTGCAGATATTGTTTAGCCAATGGGGTAGGATCATCCAAATCCCCAAAGAGTTCTTTGGCTTGTTGACGTTCTCTTTCTTTCACTTTTTCGAAATCAACGATTTTTAAAGATGGGATCAAGTGGATCAGGAATAGTCTATAGTTGGCTGTGGATGTCACGGGGTTCTCTTTCAGGTATATTGATTCTAGTTTCTTGAAATGGCGTAATGGTTCCAAGGCACTTGTCGAAGCAATGGCATTGGAGATCAGGGATAATGACTGGAGGTTTGGGATGGATCTGTGCAAGTCTGAGGATATGCTGGAGATCCTGTTCTTACCAGCAAGCACCGTATGCAGCCTCACGAGTGTTGGGAAGTTTGAAAGGATTCTTAGATCGTTATCTGTCAAGTCGATGACCTCGTTAACGTCCTTCACGACCGTGAGGTTCTCGAGCATTGGGATCGCCAGGGAGCGCAGGTTCAGTGTTCTGTTGCCCTCGCAGTTGATGTATGACTGGGCATCGAGCAGGATGTTGGGTGTCAGTCTCATTTTGTTTGGTCGGTGGTACTTTGTTGATGTTTGTTGATGTTTTTAGTATGCTGGTTAAATTGGGCTCGAAATTTTTTGTGTCTCGAACATGCAGGTGTTAACTATGGTATTTCAGGGACCCGGCAGAAATGGCTGTTGGAGTGCTTCAATGGTGCCGGAGATGGACTCTCCGTAACAATAGTGCTGTGCTAAGCTCATAGAAGAACTTTTGCCCTTGCAGCTCCCCAATTGCCCCAGAAATCAACGCCCGATTGCTTATGCGCATAAAACTTAGGCAAGACCCTATACAGAATTATTTAAAACCGCATCACGATCCTCCATCTTTCCCCAATTCCCACCATCGACTACACACACAGAGTATACTCCACACACAATGACCGTCGACTACTCCGTCTACCTGGTCACGGACTCCACGCTTGTCCCTGAGGGCCGCAACTTCCTGCAACAGGTCTCTGAGTCCATCGCCAACGGAGCCACAATCGTCCAGCTGAGAGAGAAGGACATCGACACCAGAGCATTCATCGAGCGTGCTGAGCAGGTCCATGCACTGGCTAAGAAAGCTGGGATCCCACTCATCATCAACGACCGTGTCGATGTCGCATTAGCCATCGGTGCTGAAGGTGTCCATGTCGGCCAGGACGATATGCCAGTGGAGATTGTCCGCAAGCTGATCGGTCCAGACAAGATCCTGGGACTGTCCGTGTCCAACGTTGACGAGGCCCGTGGTGCCATTGCCTCAGGGGTCGTTGACTATGTTGGGATTGGGGCCCTGTATGCCACAAACACTAAGAAGTTGAAGAAACTGCCTATCGGAATCAGTGGTACTAGAGAGATCCTGAAAGTGTTGAGGGACGAAGGTGGGAAGGACATTGAGACTGTCGTCATTGGTGGTGTTAACTCTAAAAACACAAGCACTGTGCTGTACACTGGTAGTATTCCAGGGAAGAAGATCGATGGTGTCGCTGTTGTTTCCGATATCATTGCCTCCTTGGACGCAGGTGCTGCTACAAAGCACCTTTCTTCCCTGGTGAAACCATTCAAGAGCTCATTGTTCCCAGTTACTTCTTCAATTGGCGACTTGAAACCAAGTTTCAAGATCATCGACAATGTCAAGACCATCCAGCCAATGACACACCAAATCACGAATAACGTGGTGAAGAATTTCAGTGCCAATGTCACTTTGGCGGTCAGTGCATCCCCAATCATGGCTGAAGACATTTCGAGTTTTGCAGATTTGGCTGCCTTTGACAATGCTGGTTTGTTGTTGAACTCAGGTACCACGCATCCAGTGGAGACATACGGTGCTGCCGCTCAGGCATATAACCTAGCTGGGAAACCTGTTGTGTTTGACCCCGTTGGAGCTGGTGCTTCAGCCTTCAGAAAGCAACTGACTCAAGACATATTGAACCGTGGGTATTACACCGTTATCAAGGGCAATGAAGGTGAGATCTTCACTGCTGCCGGTGAGGACATTACAATGAAAGGTGTTGATAGTGTATCTACGTCTGACATCTCCATAGTGGTCAAAGTTGCAAAGAAATTAGCCCGTGATTCAAGATCCATCGTTGTGGTCACTGGTGCTCAAGATATCATTGTTGATGGCCATTTGAACGGGGAGTATCACAGAGAAGCTGTGTCTCCACAAAGAGTCGTCATTGTAAAAGGTGGTCATCCATTGATGGGTAAAGTCACCGGCTCTGGTTGTTCCCTGGGTAGTGTCATCACTGCTTATTTGGGTGCTAATTACAAAGACCCATTCAATGCTGTGATTACCGCTGTTGCTTTGTATAAAGAAGCTGGTGGTAAAGCAGGTAAGGCTGCTGAATCTAAAGGTCCAGGCTCGTTCTTGGGTCATTTCTTAGATGAACTATACCAAACCACAGCTGAAAATAGACCAGAGAATTGGACCGTGAAAGTCGAAGAGTACACTGACTAGTATGAAATATATTGAATAAAAAATCATTAAAAAACCCTATGTTAAAACTCGTTTCCCCCAAATTAATATGTACAGTTCTATTTAATTAGTATATGACAGTTTTGATCTTTGACTTGGTAGCACTTTGACACCTTCTTTTGGTTCGTATTCTTCCTTAGCGGCATTTAGGATCTGTTCTTCCTGTTCTTTAGTGAATCTGTTGACGATTTGGTTTGGAGAAACGAACTTGAATTTACCAAAGGCGAAATCTCTATCTGACATCTTTGAAAGAATGTATAGTTGTTCTCTAACGTATTTCACCACAGCTTCCAGATGGACGTAATCGATTTCCTTTCTGGCATTGAACAAGTTTCTCCAGATAGCGGTGGCTAAAGTGGCATCATCGGTGGCGAAACCTTCATCATAGGAACACACTAGACCTCTTAGTTGTGAGTTGTAATCTTTCAAATATTGATCTGAGATTCTTGACGAGTTGACGTTCATTTCATCGTGGAGTCTCAATTCCATATCTCTGAAGAATCTATCAATCAGTTTCTGTTGGTAATTACGGCCGTATTTGAAAGGCAGGGCTCTCATTCTAACAGACAAGATCCATGTGTGTAAAGCAGTGATTTGGAACCATTGGGAGAAAGTTCTTGGTAATTTCAAATCTTCGTAAAAGAACTTGGCACTCTCTGATAGCTCCTCGTTCTCGAATTGTAAACCTTGGGATTTACATTCAGCGTAGTAATGAGAACCAGCGATTGGACCAGCTCTGATTCTATCCATATCCAGTCTTAGCAGACCAATGGCCAATTCACCAATACTTTGCGCGTAGGCAGGTAGTTGATAGCCCTCTTGCTCGTACTTGGAGTCTGACAACAAAGGTCTTTTCTTCTTAGGTATGATAGGGGCATTGTTCTTTGGTAGTTCGATATGAATGGATGATGATTGGGCAATTTGAGATGGAGATAATGGGTCTAGCTTAGTGACGTCTTTCAGGTCGGCCTGTGTGGTGATGTATGTCTTGGATCTGATTTGCTGCTGGCTGCGGATGGCAGTGGCCGCTTGGCGACGGATCGAGCTTCTCAACATCGTGAAGTGGCGGTCTTGTGGAGGTCGATGCGCTGGATTTAACGCTTAAACGGTTTTTTTTCATGTTGAACTTATTTTTTTTCTTTTTTTCTATGGAGGTGGTGTACGGGTGTTATTTTATCAGTTTGGCCAATGACATCAAGGTTAATCGTAATTTGAGGGTGGTTGGTATTAGTTGAGGCTGTGGGTTTGTGAGATGCTTTTAGTTGAAGTGTGATTGTTTCAAAGATTTATCAGTGTCTTTTTGGATCGTTAAAAGCTTTTCTATCTACCAAATTATGCATAAAGGATGAAATGGTTTGTAGCTACCAGACAGGAACTTTGGGCTGATATAACACATCAGTATCACAATGAAATTGTCTGGAAACTTCAGTATCACTATAAACACTAATTATAACCCTCTATGCAAAGTTTCAAGGCATTCCCATTGTTTACTAGTGTCAAAATACCTCGTGGAAGCTGATATGTGCCGTTACCGATGCATGTGTGCCCTCACCGCGGCATTTTGACTCAAATTTCCAAATTTGTACGAGATTAAAAATAAATTACAATTAATGAGGTCCTCATTTTAAAACGTTACTTATAAATTATTAAAAATATTCAATATTATAATATTTAATTAATACTTATATCCATATATTGATGATCGTGATCATACTGCATACACAGTGGGTAGCTGCTAAGTTTGCCTTTTAATTATATACAGAAGTGATGCGTTGACCAGGTGCCTTTACAATTTTCTAAATATATAAGCCCAAAATCTCGTGCACTTCGAAAATTAGGAACAGATCTCATAACAAATTTGCCTGAGATATCGAACAATTCACAGGTTGCTCGCTGCTTCGATATGGGTGAAAATGCGCTGCCACTAGTGCTGCCTGAAGAGATCCTTCCTGTTGTTTTATATCAAGCAGACCCAGTGGTGATTGAACAATTCTTGAAAATTCCTCAGATTAGAAGAAAGTATGCTTCCTACTTCCACATAATAAGTAACCAAGAAAAGAGGCTTTATTGGGGTATGAAGAGTTTCAAAGGACATATTTGAGTGACCTCTCAAGCTTCGAACATGGTAGAGAGAGGATATACTTGTTTGAACTCGGAACTAGGAATTTAGCATCTGAAGACTCTTTAACAGGTTCGATACTCAAAAAGATGGGTGATTTCAAGACACTCTGCTATCTGCATATAGATCACATTGATGATTCTGATCCAAAATTTAGCTTTAAGCCACTTTATGGTTTGCATTATTCAGATATCTTTGTAAGGGAAGGTGTGTTTGAGAAAAGAGAAGCAAGAGGGTTATCTTTAATGAAAAGAGTGAAGTTTCACCAGCTGTGCATTAGATCAGGTAATATCAAACATCCTTTACCAAGTGACCAAAGAGTTAAGCACTTGGAGATTGCAGTTCCCCGTCCAGAAGTCATTAACAGATGCATACCAAACCAGGTTTTGAGTCCACTGAAATCACTAGACTTGAGTGTCTCCGCCTTTGAAGATCCACTAACGCTCAGAGGGTTATCATTTCCACGTTTGAAATCACTTAGTGCTCACAATGCAATCTTTGTGGATGTGAAACTCCCTAGGTTGACAGAATTGACCTTATCTGTGGACAACCTGTCAACGGTCAAGCTAATCGATGTGGAGGTGGGTACAAAACTTCAGATGGTAAGAGTGGAGGCAAATGAACATGCTGATGATAATGCCCCAGTGTTCCAAAACTTTGCACCTTCTAGAACAGACCACGTTTCCGTCTACTTAAAGAGAACAAGAAAAGTTGATTTGGAAAACGTCATCAATCTTTTCCCTCTTTCCAGAAAATACGTGTTTGAAGCGATGCCTCATATTGCAACAATTGACAGAATAGCTACCCTGGGAAACATTAAAGAATTGGATATCAGAGAATTCAAACGTGGCTTTCCACAAGTTGTTGAAAATAATGAAGATGATGATATGGGAGAAGGAGAATTCTCAAGTCTTGAAAAGTTGAGAATCACTCCAAATTATTGCACACGTCTTGAAGGTTTCTTAGCTACCCCAAATGTCACTGAGCTATCAGTGGTTGAAGTGACTCCATCACATCACGAAATAACCTTCAACAAAGTCATTGACGTTTCCAAATTGGACAATCACTTCCCCAAAATGGAGACTTTGAATCTCCCTGCGTTTGGGAATGACAGCCCAGAATTCACAAGGGTCAATTGTCAGTTTAGATCCCTGAAGCGCTTAGAAATAACTCAGCTCTTGGACCACAGCCACTGGAGAAACCCACTACCCTTGGAAAGAGTGACTTTGAATTGGGTCATGCCACACTTAGGGACTCTACAGTTCAGCAAGTTGCTTCCAGTGAATGGAAGACCACTCCATCAAGAGCTAGACTTCACTGAAAGTTCGACTCCCAAACTGCATACATTGTCCTTAAGCGTTGCTAGAGCCTTGCGGCCGATTCCTGGCGTCCAAGACACTATCCATTTGGAGGTCAAGGCATTGCCTGAATCAGTGACTTTGATCAAAAAATCAAGAAATAGTGATGCGATTGAGTTCAACCTTTCTACTGATGCTGATGGCCGCTCTATCGAGATTAAAGATCATGTGGTTAACATTAATTGATGAGTATTTATATAACAATTCAAGCCTTGGTAGTTGTACAATAATGATAAAATTAAATAAACTTGCATTTTAGAGGTAATCATATCAATTGAAAACCTTTTTAAACCTTTGGATTTTCATTTTGTATATAGTACATTTCTTTATAATAATAAGATTCTGGATAAAAAAACAACGACAGACAATTTGATCTGTAATTCTAGACATCTTCTTTAACATTCATAACACTTTGGGTTTTCTATCATTTTCTCTTCTCTTTCTTTCTTCCATCTTTCAACTTTGTTGATTGTCATTTTCATTTGGTTTACCGATATAACCACCAAATTGACCACCTAACAAGTCGACAGATTGACCGTTTTTAGATTCTTCTTCCACTTCAGCTTCATTTTCTTTTGGAGCCTTCTCATCATCTTCTTCGTTCTCCTTGACAGATTCATTAGTTTCATTCTTGACTTCTTCAACAGGTTTAATGCTGTTTTCTAACAATGGACCTTGTTCTAAACTACCCGTTTCAACAGGATTGGACAAGAACCCACCTAGTTCAGCACACCAACCGATCCATTCATCGATCCAACATCTTAGAACCCACCAAGCACCAAAACCGGCACCACCAGCTAAGGAAATTTCACGTAGGGCACTGGTCAACATGGTAGAAGTACAAAGTAAGAACAATCTTGGTGGTAAGTCTCCAAACTCCTGTGGTAACTTGGAAATGTAAGTACCCCATTCGTTCAACAAATTGACGTCTTCTTTTGGTTGTAGTCTCAATAAATCTAGAGTCTTGTTCTTTAGAATATCAACAGCCTTCTTGTGGTTGTCACCAGCATCACAGGGAAGTTCTTTCAAGGCAATCTGTTCAATATTAACGTACTTGACCCAGTCATTGTACATAATATCTCTATCCATATCATTTGCAAGAATCTTGTTAGCAGTTTGGGAAGTTTCAGAGACTCTAACCAGTCTTGTGATCAATTGTGAGAACTGTTTGGTTAGTTTCAGCTTACCCATCACCAGTTGAACAGGCATCAAGTTTAATGAATTGGAGACTCTTTCTGAATAAGTAGCAGCAATTTGTTTCAATTGTTGAAGAACATATAGTGGAATATCTTGTAGGGCAAGCTTACCCAGCATCTTTAGAATGGCCTTGTACATGATCAAGTCACATTTTAAGATCCATGGCAGAACATCTGGATGAGAGTATAACTTCAGAACTGGATTGGTCAAAGAAGTATGGAATGAAGATAGCAGTGAAAATAACTTCTTCAAATGTAGATATCTCAAAGATTCAAAGATGGAGGTACAATGTGATTTGTAAAGACCGTATAGGGTATCAGCAATATCAGGGTCAGCATGTCTAGGTAGATAAGGCTTCAATTCTGGAACTTCTAATGGTTGATCAGCTTCAGCAGGTTCATTGATTTGGTCAACCAAGTTTGGTAAGAATTTCAAATCTGGAGTGACATTTTCATTCAAGAAGTTGGTGATGGCAGCGACATTGCTGGAGGTGGCAGCGGAATTTGATAATAATGGAGTTGATAATTGTGAATGGAATGAACCTGGGCTGTTGGAACCACCATATGGAGTACCTGGTAAGAATGATGATTCGAAATTTGGATTGTGTAGAGGTGTGTTGGCACTTGATGTGATTGGAGTATTGGAACCATCATCACCAATCAACTTCAAACCACAATAATGGTATTTAGATTGACCTCTCATACCTAGACGACGAGTAGTCAAGTTTGGGAAGGCAATTCTAACCAACTTACCAAAGGAGGCAGGACTTAGTGGTTTAATACCGTTATCAGCACAAATACCAACATAACGAGCATAGATTCTGTTTCTTGGAACAACAGAGTTTGAAACACCTTCACAAGCTCTCAATAACCAAGTCATGGCAAAGATCTGTTTCTTGCGTTCCTTATGGTTATCATTTCTGACAATGTGTTTACCATTTGGAGTAGTAGTGGTGATCGTGCTTGAGGAACCTGTGTTGGAAGCTTCTAATGATCTCACTTCAGCGGCAACATCGGTCAATGGGAATTGAAGAGCCTTAGTGGCTTGATCTTTCAAATCCTGGTCGCCATCTTCACCAGGCAGTGAGTGGTCAGATCTTCTTTGTTTCTTTCTCTGTGATTCAGGAGTTGAGCCTGGTGTTTGGTGTTTCTTAGAGGAACCTGACAATGGAACTGGTGGAGCAACCATCGACCTCTGAGGAGTATGGAATTGTTGTTGATGGGTTGGAGATTGCTGAACAGGAGATTGGTGGACAGAGTTGGCCTGGTCAGGTGGTAATTGATGTTGGCTTCTGGACAATTGGTGTTGCAATGGTGGTGGAGCTTGGTATTGAGGCAATCCTTGAGGTGGAGGACCCTGTTGTTGGTACATTGGAGCAGAGCCCGGGGTCATTGGCAAAGCCGGTTGGTGTTGAGGTGGATAGAATTGGGCCTGTGGGTAAGGGACTTGCGGCTGTTGTTGATAAGGCTGGTAGTGGTTGTATGAAGAAGGACCTGGGCCTTGAGGTGGGTAATGTGACACCATCATAGGTATTTGGGCCATATGAGGCTGGTGGTTGTTGTTTTGACCATCGGCTTGCTTGTAGCCCTGTGGTTGTTCAGTCGGAGCAGGCTCGTGATGGCCGTTGTTTTCCTGGTCTCTAGGAGGCTTCACGTCCACTGGTGATTCGTTAGACATGGTTGAACTAGTTGTTGTTGATGGAGTGAAACAGGACTAAAACAAGGTTGGGGAGTCGGCTAGAGGTGGCGTGGAAGCAAACGATAGGAGCAAAGTAGACACTGGGACACGTTAATTGACTCGGCCACTGGCGAATTGAAGACCTTGGACTTAAAGGGTGGTTCTGTAGGTTGTTGTGTGGGTATAAGCGTTAGGCGTTAAAATAACCGACAACTTGGTTGGAAATGGCGAATAATTAGACCAGTCAACGAGGCAGCGTGTACCGTGAGCAGGAGCTGTAGGCAGGACCGTGATTTGGGTGGCACTAGCGACGTATTGGGGCCAGAAGGGGCAGAAAGGGCGACAGTAGCCTCGAGTGGGAAAGGACAGCGCTGGAAATGTAGGGGAAGCTCGAGAAGTCGGGCAGCAGCGGCGGGATTGCGGTGGCTGTTGGACAGGTGTTCTCAGACAGGGGCTCGCTCCTCGCAGGTACAGACGGTGTTCTTTTCGGAGCGTTCAGCAGGCGTCGTTGGACAGAAGTTCCTCCCTTTTTAGCGTTGTTGAAGTTTTTTGTGGTTTTTTTTCAGGCTTTTTTTTTCTTGACCTGTTTTTGAGTGTGTCGCTACGAATACAGTGGAGATGGGGGCGTTGCAGAGCAGCGATTTGGCGGGTGTTATCGTTAGAGACTGCCTATTCTAGTAGATATAGCCAATTACACCCGGCTGCTCTCTCTGCGGGCTCTTTTCCCTCCAAAAATGGGCCTGTGGCGGTCTTTTGCTGCCGAGTTAGGGCATATCGCCCGAGATTAGGGACTGATCTAAAAAAAGACGACAACAACGCCCCAGAGAACTGCATGGACGCTAGAAAAACGCTCCCTGCTCGAGTAATAACATCCCTACACTTGCTGCCGGCCCTACAGCTGCCACACGCCTTTTGTCCCGCCCTTTTCGCCCACAAATTCCCTCGTAATTACCCTCGACAACCCCTGTTGCCCTGGAGATAATCAGCCGACGGCGATTACGTAATAATCGGAACAAAAATTTCTGCTCCATCTCGAGCCAAACCGAGCCGCAGTCTCTATTGGCTGTCGAGGAAGGCGGCGTTTTGGCGTGGTTTTGAGTGGAAAGGGGTAAAATAGGTCTCTGGAGAATGCCTACAGCGAAAACTGGGCCCGGTTCCGTGTCTTTTCGTCGCTCTGGAGAGTTATGTCCCTCTCTTTGGCCCGGAATGTTGGCACGGCAACCCTTCTAAGGTACCGAAGTTTTTTCGTGATTTCTGATTCGTGATGATAAATGCCCACTTCTACTGCTCCAAAAGCTACGATCAGCCTTATATGTACTGTCATTTTTATACTGTAATGCTATTTGAAAACAAACTCTATTATACACGACGTTTCTTACCCTCACCTGAATCATTACCGGAGAAGCCTCTCTTCTTCCCTTCCTTAGCAAAGTACTCCTTCTTACGTTCTTTGTCCTTTTCTGTTCTGATTTCCTCTAGTTTGGCCAACTTCTTCAACTTCTCCTTTCTCTTCTCCTCCTTTGTAGATCTTCTCTTTTCATCCTTGGCCTTAGCAATGGTTGACAACTTCTGCATCAAGGCTCTGGCCTTCTTCTCCTCACCCTTCAGCACCACAGCTCTCTTTTGCATGTATGTCTTCTTCTTCTGAGGTTTCATTTCATGGATTTGCGACTTGAATGGTAGATCAGCCTTGATGGATTTAGGAACCTTCAAACCGTTGAAATGTCTTTCAGCTCTTTCAACCTTACCATATAATGAGTCAGCGTTGTTTTGCAATTCAATACCGTTTTCATGACGAATTTGACCAGTCAGTCTCATACCCTTCCATTCACCTTGATCCTTGATCAAATGGGACGTCACAGGGTTGTAGAATCTCTTGATCTGAACAGGATACCAGGTTCTCAAGATGATGATATCACTCAGGATAATCTTATCTTCAAAAGTGGCTCTGAAATGACCATCTGGTTTACTCAAGGCACGTTTAATCTCACCTCTGATACCAGAAACGGTCTTGATCTGGGCACCTTCAAATTTGGCAACTTCAAGAGCAGATGAAAACATATCTTTGATGAAAGCAGTGTTTCTAAAGATCTTGTATGGATGACCAACCAATTTCAACTTCTTGACAATCTCTGTACTGGCATCAATCTCTTCCACGATACCAGTGGCTGCAATTCTGAAAGAACCAGTGGTGTCACTGTTAGCAACGATTTGTGTACCACAGAAAGTAGTGTTTGGAGCAACCAATGGACCGTAGAAAGTAGCATTACAATAGGCATGTTCTGGAGTGTACTTCAACATTCTTGTTCTTGTTCTGGAGTCTGAAGTCGTGTAGATAGGTAGAGTTTGGAATCTTCTCCAACCTAATGACAGGATCAATGGGTCATTGGATTTCAAGATCTTCTTGTGCCATCTGTGTCTTCTGATTCTGACATTCATCAACCCGAATCTTTCTTCACTGGCTAATAACCCACCTAGGACTAATGGGTATTTAGGATCAAAGTTTTCAATGAATTCAGGTGGAACACCATCAAACACCAATCTGACATAAGAACCAGCCTTGTAACCTTCAATTCTCAATCTGGTTTGAGGATCCATGGATTCAAATTCAGCCTTGTTGATGTCTAATTGCTTAGCCATCTTAGCCTTTTGCATTTCGTACCATGTGTCTTCTTCAGTCATGGCTTCATCTTTGAAGTTTTCACCTTCTTCAGCTTCAAATTGTAGTCTCAACTTCTCTTTCTTCTTAGCGTTCAAGGCACGTCTTTCTTCTAATGATAATGTTGGATCAAATGCTTCTTCCTCTTCTTCCTCGTCGTCTTCATCGTCATCACCTTCATCAAGTTCTTCATCTTTCTTCTCTTCAGCTTCAAAATCAGCGAAATCGTCGCCATCACTGTTCTCTTCAGCATCATCTTCAGCATCACTGTCTTGTTGTTTCTTCTCTTCATCGTTGTCTTCACCATTGGCTTCTAGATCTTCAAAATCACCGTACAATTCTTCATCATCACCGCCATCTTCACCGTTAAGGATCTTCTTGGTTGACGTTAGGAATCTTGAGGTCAAGGTCTTGATGTTTTCAGGGTCCCATTTAGATTTCAACTCTTCAACATCTGGATATTTTGGTAATGAAGCATCTAGGTCTTCAGCCTTGGCCTTTGGATCAAAATTATCCTTCTTCTTGAAGAAGTCTTCCTCTTCATTTTCAATATCTTCTTCAGAATCAGATTCTTCCTCTTCTTCTTGCTTCCATCTGCGAATGGCATCAGCTGGGTCGATGTTGTTCATGTAGATCAGCTTACCAATATCCCATTTTCTCTGGACGGAACCTTGAAGTTTGGAAGCAGTTCTATGCCAATCATCTTCATCTTCATCCAAGTCTGAGGCTTCCTCTAGTTCAAAATCACCTTCGTTTTGCTCACCTAAGTCAATCTCAACTAGTTTTCTTCTGGCTTCTTCTTCTTCGTCATCAAACTCAGCATCGGAATCCAAATCTTCACCATCATCGGCTTCGGTTAATGATTTACCATAGACTCTGGCTCTTCTTAATGAAGTTCTACCGGTGTTTTCACCTTCACTTTCATCCTCTTCTTCCTCATCATCATCATCTTCTTCGCTTTCTTCTCGTTCGTCTTGTTCAACGTCGTTTAACTTGGCACTGTTGGAGAATAACTGTAGACCTGGACCTTGTTGGAATTGTTCATCTAAAGTCTTGTCTAGACCTTGTAAACCAGTGACCAACTTCTCACCTTCACCTTTTTCTTCACCTGGAACGAAGGAAGCTTGGCCAACGTCAATGTAAACGGCATCTTTATCAACAAGCACACCACCGACATCGGACATTGGAGCATAAATGATCTTTTGCTTGTCATCCAATCTCTTTCTTCTTCTTGTGGTCTTAGCGATGACTTCACCATTAGCAGCGGCTTCTTTTTGTCTTTCTCTTTCCAGTTCTTCCAATTTCTGTTCAAAGTATGGAGTTGGACATGGATCTGGTAGTTTCTCCACTGATGACACAGTGTAGTCACCGACACCAGCAATATGCACTCTGGCCTTTTCAGATGCTAGTGGGGTACCATGTAGGTAACCGTAGATGGCGACTTTTCTATCAACTTTTGGGTTCTTTTCAATCAATGCAGGATGTGTCAAATCGGTAAATCTGTCAGCTAGTAGGTAAGGATGTTCATTTCTCCATTTCAAAGGTCTGAATTTCATAACCGAGATGAATCTCGTCAAGTTTAAAATCTCTCTGTCTGGGTATCTACCATTGATGACACCACTTAGGTAGAATAATTTGGCACCTTGATACACTTCGGTCCAGAATCTGTTTTTTAATCTCTTCTTCGAGGTTCTTAAGGTGGATTGGGATTTGAAAAGATCCAAATGTGTAGTGACACCCAAGACACGAGGCATACCGTGATGTTGTGCAATGTTTAAGAACTCCATAGTTTCCATTTCAAGACCAAAATTACCATCCACCATAAGCAGCACAAGATCGGCAACTTTGGCAGCGTCAACCATCGAGTTCAAGTCATTGGCGACTTCCATGAATGTCAAACGACGACGTTTACCAGACACAACGGTGATTGGACCTTTAATCTCTGTCAATGTATGTTTGGTCAATCTTCTAACTAATGATCTGATCAGGGTGGTCTTACCGGTACCTGGGGGACCGACGACTGCTATTATCACTGGTGGTGGGTCATCATCTGGGGTTCTATCCACCATAGGCACATGCAACTTCTTTTCATTCAGGTCATGGGATCTCTTTGCCATTCTCATCATCTTGTTCGGAGCTGACACAGCAAAGGCCTTAGCATTACGGCCCTGCGAGTGCAGCTTCTTCTTGGCGGTGTTCTTGTTCCCAGACCCTCTGTGGGCCTTGTTGCTCTGATTGGCGTCCATGATAAGGCGAGAAACAGGCAGCTGCAACGAAGAAACGGTGGTTTTGTTAGGCGATGAGCTCTGCTTATGTCTCTTTAAATTTTTTTTTCTATGTAGGAAAACGAGATCGCGCTTATTTCCTGATTGGGACGGTTATGTTCCGATGGCGGAAAATTCGCGGAATTTCTGATTTCGTGTTCTGAAAGAAATCGGCAGAAAAAGTGAACAAATCAACACAAATCCATTCACAACTGCTCCTGATTTCAGCATAAAATGTGGATTTTCGACTGGTGTAAGTGTCATGTTCGTGTTCTCCGCCAGCGGTTCCCTATTAACGCTCTCCAGTTCAAAACGTCTTGGCCTCTTTAGGTCTATGGAACAAACATGCCAAACTATTGTTCTTGGGTTTAGATAACGCTGGTAAGACCACTTTGCTACACATGTTAAAGAACGACAGATTAGCCACTTTACAGCCAACTTTGCACCCTACCTCTGAAGAACTAGCCATCGGTACTGTCAGATTCACCACTTTCGACTTGGGTGGCCATCAACAGGCCCGTCGTGTCTGGAAGGACTACTTCCCAGAAGTCAACGGTATCGTCTTCCTGGTTGATGCTGCTGATCCACAAAGATTCGAAGAATCCAAGGCCGAATTAGACGCCCTATTGGCCATCGAAGAATTGTCAACTGTTCCATTCTTGGTTCTAGGTAACAAAATTGACTCTCCAAGAGCCGTTTCTGAAAACGAAGTTAGACAAGCTCTAGGTCTATACGGTACCACCGGTAGAGGTACCGTCACCGTTTCTGAAGGTACCAGACCAATTGAATTATACATGTGTTCAGTCGTCATGAGACAAGGTTATGGTGAAGCCTTCCAATGGTTGTCTCAATACATTTAAAGAGTGTGATGATGTTGATTCTTACTAATGATATATAATTACTGTGTTGTCTGTGATGTAGAGTGTAGTGTGAAACTGTTGATGACATAGTGTATACGTCTTCCTGTCATTTCAGGTTACAACGATCAGCGCATGGTGAACTGATGGGGTAAAGTCTCACTAAGAGTCTGACTGGACACCAAGAAGAAAAATATACATGACCCTGTTAGAATCTATACGTTAGTGATAAAGTCAGGTAGCGGCAAAGACCTTTCGACACTGGGACTGCTTACTTGTCTTTCTTTTCGATATATGATTAAGCTAATGGGGCTGCGTCGCCTACGAGCCAATCTCGGAGCTCGGGTTTATTGCTGTAGTGAGTAAATTGAAGCGGCTGTACTGTATGAGAAGCAAATTCAAAAAAATTATATTAGCTTGCGCTTCTTCGCCACCAGCTGTGAAATACACTCACAAGTGAAGTACACATACAAATATGTTGAACGCTATAAGGTGCATTTGAGACTTCCAGATGCCATTCAATGATAAAGCCCCTTCCCTTGACACACAGCCTGACGATGAGCTCAAGGAGAAGCAGTACAAAGTTAGACATTATTTTGCCACTAGGAAGAATTCGCAAGATGAATCGGATTTGAGTAAAACAATAAACTCCATGGATGTCAAAGCTTTCGATAAGTGCCCTCGTGAGACATACACGCTACTATACCAGAATAATAATGCAATGATTCCTCGTTCTAAAGAAGATAATAACTGGGGCTTTCAATGGAAGAGGCTAGCCATTATTCACAGCCATAAACCTTTAGAACAACATTAATGAACTTTCTGTTGCAACAGACTGTTGCAGATAATACAGGGGATAGCTATTGGGAGCCAGTCACCATTGATCTTAAACTTTTTAAGTTTCAAGATCTCTGTTTTCAAGATGCAGAACCGGACTTATCCACTCTGGTGAAAGCCGGAGCAATACACTTCAAAGTCGAGGAAAATTCTAATTCGCTTTTAACCGCATATGACTTTTCCTTTGATATGAAGAGCTTCTCAACTATATTGGGGAATGACGCAGGTCTGAATATGAAGGAACATCTTCCTAAAGAGGTTGATGAGCGGGTTAAAGAGAGACTTGAAAGAACAAAGAGAGAGTTATTAAGGCTGTTCAACGACTCACCCGTTGTGAAATCCTATAATGTGGTATCCAGAAATGCTGCTACAGGAAGAATAAGAGTCAAATCTGCAATTAACATGGAGAATATATACTGGGTTGGACCTTTTATAAAATCTATTGAAAAGAAGAAAGTTGAGGCGATGAAAAACCAACTGGATATTGTCTATGGTGCATTGTTCTGGAGTGACACAGAATTGGTAGACAGCGATATACTGGATGAATTCTGCGACTCGATTCCTGCAAAGTATCACTCTTTAGTGAATGAATGGGGTGGAAAACCCATTAACCAAGAGAAAGTTAGCGTTTCAATTGATAAAGGTATAGCTAAGTTTCATCGAAAGTTATTAAAGTTCTTTTGTGAAGATGATAAAGTGGACAAGATTCCCGAAGATGAAACTCACGAGGGAATGATTTGGAGAAGGCTCGACACCGTAAAGTTTTGTGATGTGTGCTTCTCCACCGAACATATTTCAACTAACTGTTCAACTCAATGTCAGCACTGTGGGAATTATGGCCATTTAGTGGTGGCTTGTCCGGAAGTTAGACCACTCTTGATAGCCGCTAAAAAGAAGGTATTACTAGAGAAGAACGAGAGTACTGCAAACTCTCTCAATGCTGCTAATGCTAGGGCAAAAGCTGAAAAGGGAACGCTTGAGGCACATTACAAAGAACGTGATGAGACTGAGAAAGACTCTGACAATTCGAGCGATGATTTTGAATTTCTTGACCAAAGGAAAGAGTCTACTAGCAGTTCTTCATTTTTCAAGAGACTGCTTTCAAGGAACTCCAAAAGACACTGACGTACTCATTTCTGAGGGTAACAATGCTTGAAAAGTGACAGAGGTTTTGTACGCTGAAGTTTAAACAGAGTAATCCAATCTTTTCAAATGAAGTTGTAAGACCACTATATGTAGGTAAAGTATAGCTCTCTCTGGGTCCCTGTAAGGCAAGTTATAAACATTGGGGAACCAGTGTGAGCCATTGAGCAGGGACCCAATTTGTTTGGGTCACTCCGGTACTCTTTTCGGTTCATGGCGGCGATAAGCCCCAATTGAGACATGAGAGGTTGAGAGCTAAAATCAAAAGCTGTTATATAATGCAGGTGAACTAACCGCACATAATCCTAAGCTCTTTTGAAATACTAGTACAATCTGAAAATCACCAGAAAATGATTGTGTCAACGCTAGCCACAGACACTGATGACGAGTCAAAAGCTAAACTATACAATGCAAGACACTATTATACCACCAGAATTTTCAATGATGATATTTTTGAGAATAAAGTGACAGCTCAGAGTATCAAATCCTTCGAGTATTGCAAAAGTGAAGCTTACACCGTGAGATACAGGAATAGCAATGATATGGTACCATATACTTGGGCAGAGAAGACTTGGGATGAAAAGTGCCTCAATTCAAGAACTTACCCTACGAAAAATCGTTTCAGAGGCAGTCTGACTTGTTTCTTGATAGAACTGGCATTAGGTACCGCGTTTCCTAGCTCAAAAATTCATGTCGTTGATATGAAGAAGTCATGTTTCAAGGAGCTTTGCACTCAGAAATCTGAACCAAGATTGTCAAGTCTTGTGAAAGCAGGTGCGATGCATTTCAAGGTGAGAAATCTTTCTAAGGATACCTTGAACGTGTACGAATTTTCGTTTGATATGACAAGTGCACCATTGATATTTGGGAACAAGGACCGGTCAAAATTCAAGGAACATCTCCCAGAGGATCTGACTAAACGTGCATATGAAAGAATGGAAAAGACAAAGAAAGAAATAGTGAGACTTTTCAATAACGCATCGGTTTTACCTACTTATGATGTACTTTCTGCAGATTCTGCCTCAAGAACAATCAGTTTCAGGGTGTCTCCAACATTAAAAGGGCCTAAACCTAAAAATCTTCGCAAGATAGAGCTACTTACAAGGTCCGTACCTCTAAGCGAGGTGAAAAGTATGAATGACCAGCTTGCTATTATTTACGGTGCTACCCTATGGAAGGACAAAGATAAGTTTGACAATGAGGCATTGGAAGAGTTTTGCAGCTTGATACCAGCAAAATATCACTCTCTAGGGGAAAATTGGAGAGAAAACAAGTCTAAACCAAAGCGTAAACCTAAGAAGAACCAAAAAGGTACTGAAAACGGCTCTGAAAACATTAAAGATGACATTCATTTCTTTGAGAGACCATTGAAGTTCATCTTTGAAAGCTCCAATATCCCTCAGATCCCCCAGTCTGGGAGCTACGATGAAGTTATCTGGAAGTTAGAGAGCACGATACAGTTTTGTGACGTGTGCTTTTCTACTGATCATGTTTCATCTAAATGTTCTACACAGTGTCAGCACTGTGCGATGTATGGTCATTTGAATGTTGCTTGCCCACAATTGAAAAATATGACTGTTGCCGCTAGAAAGAGGCTCATAGAACGCGAAAATAAACTCAAAAGTACAGAACCGGATGACGCTGACACCGGGGCAAAAGCTGAGAAAGAAGCCTTTGAGAGGGCGTATAATAATGTTGATTGTACTACTTCATATCTAGATAACAATGGAGATGAAGCTGGCTCGAGCGATTGCTCAAGTGACGATGAGCTACTAAAGCCAAATGGGAAAGGAAAAAGCTCTAATTCATTTGTTCAGAGAATGGTCTCAAAGAAGAAGTCGTAACCTTGGTGATTTTGTGAATGAATGCCATGTCAAGAAATAGGATTGTAGTTTGTAGATCTTTCAACTTTCAAGTAGCGGACTTTTCGGAGCTCGGATTTAACAACTGTAATAAATTACAGTTTTACAGTTGAGAACTATTTGCAATAAGGGCCACTCATAACAAGTTCAAACACGTACTCCTTTAAGTGAATATTCCATAGGAAAATATAAGGATTCGAATGGCCCGATACTAAGCTGCGGCTTTTGAGCCTGATTACGAGCTTAGGGAAAAACAGTATGAAGTCAGATATTACTATGCTACCAGGAACAGTATTGGTGATTTTCCTGGAGTGAATGCTCAAAGCATTGCGGATTTTGACAAGTGCAAGAGTGAGCCATATACTTTGTTGTATCAAAACACAAACGAGATGATCTACAGCTTTGGAATCGAAGACTGGGACTCACCCGTGAAAGAGAAAGAATTAGACACTTGGAGAATTGAGAAGAAGTCGTTAAGAAAGGCATTGGTGAACTTTATAATACAGATGAGTTCAAAAACGAACATAGCATGGGAGACTGACATCTCTTTGAAATACCGGAATGGTTATGAGAACATCTATAAGATCTAGTCTTTCATAAACTCTATTGCAGAGGAGGATGTTAGAAATATGCCTAACGAGCCTGTGGTGGTCTACGGTTCCACTCGTTGGAAAGAAAAGTCTGCTTTTGACACTCAAACAATCGAAGAATTCTGTGACTCCCTGCCAATTAAGCGGTACTCTATGGGTGAGAAGTGGGAGTGGTGCTGTGTTTCGAATAACCTCTGGTCATTATTTGTAAATTGGGCAGATAAAGACGCTTCATACGTCTACCGAAAGTCGTTAAAGCTCTTTTGTGAACATGACAAGGTGTCGCAGATTCCTGATAAAGCCACCCATGAGGAAATGCGTTGGAAGAAATTAAAAATCATTAAGCGTTACTGCGGGTTGTGCTTCTCTACAGAACATGTTTCAACTGTGTGTAATACCCAGTGTGAGCTCTGTAAGAGATTTGGCCATTTAGAGGCCGCCTGTCCCCAGCTCAGACGCCTGTCATCTGCTGCCAAAAAGGAAAGATTGGAGAAGAAAAGAGCCCATGATGCAGAGAAATCTGATCAAAGTAAAAAATCCATTTGATTCAGGCTACTACTGCAAATGACTTTTTGTATACTGGTATATTTTTGCTAGTGGACGTGAAGAAATTGCAGATTTTAGTACATCAGCGTAGATCACAGGCGATTTGGGGTACTTTTGACCGTAGAATGCAATGGCAAAGCTTCCAAAGAGTGCAGTAAACTCGATTGGCCCACTTTCTCTCCTCTTTTCCAGTGTTGAAACCGCCAAAATGGCAAACTAAGAGAGGAAATGTACGAAATTCCGGTACGCGCACACTGATTTAAGGTATAAGCTCAATCGAAAACGCAGAAAAAAAAAACACACAAAAAAGCTGAAAGAAGGAAACACAAGCAAATTTGCCCCCAAAACACCGCGTCAAACTCGAACCTGCGTTGTCTGTTGCTGCGGAATGGTGAGTACCGCCCACGCGCCCGTTTAGGTGCCCTTTCCCGCCGACGGCTAGCGAGCAGATCTGCTCGCTACGCGTTGGGCCAAAGCTGTCCCCCTTCATGAAGTGCCACTAACAAGCGCCAGGTGTTGTTCAAGAGAAAGCCCGTCACGTACCCGGAGCCGCCGGAGCTGCCTGAGAAGCTGAACACGAAGACTTGGTACATCCCCTACACCAAGGAGTGGTTCCTGGACTACGATGACTATCTGAAGAGAATGGACTACTACAACACAAAGAAGTTCGTTTGCGAAATCACCGGGAACTCGTGCCTGACCTTCTTCGAGGCCTTTGAGTCTGAACAGAGAGAGATGGAGATTGTCGAACGCAACTTCCCTGAGCATCTGAAGGAACCGATCTTGAGACACATCCAGTTTAGTACCGTCCCAAGAATCGACCAATTGGTTGACCATGTCTACACGACATTCAAGAACGATTACTACCCTGGTGAGACTGTGATGATCAGACTGAACGATTACAAGAACGACTTCAAGACCAAGTGTATCATCAGAGAAAAGGCCAAGTTCAATGCTGTTGTCGATGCTAACAACGTCCACAGACCTGCTTATTGTCAATACAGGGTCTCCAGAGTTGATAACGGCCTGGAACTTGTTGTCGACGAGTCACAAATCACCAGAGACAGAAACAATTTCACCAAATGGTTCGTCAAGACATTCATCAAACTATCTGTCACTAGATCTCCAAAATTAGGTGCTCCTTGGATTGTCAAGAATAGATACGCTGAGAAATACAGAATTCCAACTGAACTACCTCCAGAACTGGCACACTTCAAAGAGAAGCCAAAACCACAGAAGAGACTAATATCTATCCGTCCAAAGGGTGATGAAAAGACCAAATCAAGAGCCAAACCTGGTGAGAAGAACATACGAAACCAAAACCAGACTAAGTCTGTCAAACCAATCTTACCTAAAGGTGCCAAAATTGAGATCCTATCTGCCCCTCAACCACCAAAGAGAACTATCGGTGAAGACTTGAAACAACCATTTGATCTAAAGAACAGAAAACCAATCCCACACAAGATTGATGACCTAGGAAGATACACACAAGAGGCTTTAGAAGTGTGGACATTCTTGAACATCTACAGAGTCCCATTAATCTTGGATACATTTACCTTTGACGATTTCTTGACAGCTCTGAGATGGGATAGTGCTAAGAAACGTTGTCCTCTATTAGATGAAGTTGTTTGTGCTATTCTATCAGCCTTCCTAACTGACAAAGACACCGTTGAAATTCAGATACCTGAACAATTTGAAGAAGAGATCGAAGAGTTTGAACAGTCAAATATCAAAGACGAACCAGTGACTAATGGTAGCGCATCAGTGAAGCAAGAAGATGCTGATGGCGATTCTATTGTTAAAGACGAAGATGCTCAAAGCAATGAGATCAAGAAAGAGAGTGACAATGAAGATTCCGAAAACATTAAACAAGAAGATGACAACGAAGAGGAGGAAGAGCCAATTGAAGAAGAAACCAGCAGGGTTGACGATTATTTGACTTACAGAAACACATCATGGACAGAAAGACTTGAAAAGAGGCTATTCAAAGATGGTGGCTGGCAAATCATCCTAATGGGTGTTCTTGATGAAGTCAGAGAATTGAAAGAGTACGAGAAGTACATTATTGAGATCTTTGAAACTTTGGCTCCATTGGACACTGCTGTTTCTCCAGGCAACATTCAGAACAGATTCTTCAACGACTTGCCTATCACGCTAAGAATCAAGGCATTGAGTATCCTATGTGATTTGTTAGTCAACACCCCAATCATCAGAGCCCATTTGGACAAATGTATGGAAGAAGCCACTGGTCTAAGAAGAGAAAGATTTGAAAAAGCTAGGGAATACAAAGCAGCATTCCTAAAAGCCCAAGACATTGACAAAGAATGCAGAGAGCTTCTGGGATCTGGTAATGCTCCTTCAGCTGCCAACTCCGCCACTACTGCTGCTGCTTCAACTCCTGATGCCAACTCTGAAACAAATGACTCCAAGAAGAGAAGAAGAAGAGCTGGTCTAACGACAGACCCAACTGAAGAAGAGTTGGCCATTGCTAAGACTAATCTTGAATATGGTACGAAATTGGCTGCTAGAACTGCACAATTGAAGATTGCTGAAGAGTTGCGTGTTCAAAGAAGAACTCTAGAGAAGAAGATCAATGAATGCGATGTGCAAAGAGTCAAATTTGTTGGGAGAGATAGACTATTCAACAGATACTGGTGGTTTGAAAACAATGGTTTACCAAACTTGGGTGGTAAAGGTTCTCATGATGATGAAGATGAAGAAGTCGAGGAAGAAGATGAAGACGATGATGACGAGGAGTTCCTGGAAGAAACTTACCTAATGGGTAGACTATGGGTTCAAGGTCCATCAAAGGAAGATCTGGTTCATGGTTTGAAGATCAGACAGGCTATTGTTGATCAATGGGCAGAATTGAGCAAAGAGAAGGAAGAAGATGAAGATGAGGAGGAGACAGAGAATGTCAAAGCTGCCGATGATGTTGAAAAGACCGATGAGAAGAAGTCGGAAGAATCATTAAAGAAAGAAGAATCTGAAGATGTCAAGGAAGAGATACCAAAAGAAGTCGAAACCACTGAAGTCTCCAACGCCAAACTTCCAGAATCATTTGTCAAAAATGCTGAAAAGGTGTTCAAGATCAAATTTTTTGGTCAAGATAACTTGATCAAATCTGCCACTGATGACCGTATTCTTGTTGATCAACATGGCGCGACCACTGAAGACTTGACTGCTGAACAAAGAAAAGTCATTGAAGAAAGCCCAGACCCACTGTTAACATCAGATCAATGGAGATTCTACGATAAGCCTTCTGAAATTGAAGATTTGATCAAATGGTTGAATCCATGGGGTGAAAGAGAGGTGAAGCTACAGAAAGAGTTGACCAACATCAAGGACCAAATCAAATCCAGTATAAGCTCTAGAAGAAAAGCTTTGAAATTGGATAACAATTCACCAGAAGAGTTGGAATTGTTGAAGATCATTGATGAGACTGTCATCTCTGAGACTGAACCAGAATCTGAGTCAGAACCAGAATCTGATATCAACAGTGAAGAATTCTCATCTGCCTCTGAAAATGAAGACAAGTCCACTGATGAAATCCCAAGAACAAGAAGATCCATTGCGAAGGCCGAGGAAGAGAATGAAGAACGTATTCGTCGTGAGAATGCTAAGAAGGAGAAAGAAGCCGAGAGACAAGCCAAGAAAGACAGATCCAAACCAAGTGCCAGAATCGCCAAGAGAGAACTAAAGAAGAGAAAATTGAGAGAACATGAGGAGAAGAGAAGATTAGTTGAAGAATCAAAGGAAAAACTAGAACAATTGAAAGAAGACAATGAAGTTCAACGTTGTTTGGATTGGGTCAATCAAAGTGCATTGGAAGCATTTGGTCATTCTCATTATGAAGGTCCAAAGAAACAAAAAGTTGAAAAGACAACGAGGAAGTCAAGAAGATAGGTTATCAAATTGTGTTATAAATATTACGTTACAGGTATATCAAGGTCGTAGTTACGGTGGGTTTCTAGCTACATCATGTCAAGTTAAATACAATTCATTAATTTATTAAGTTATAGTGTCTATAATGGTCATCATTCTTCTTGAAGTCTCTCCAACTCTTGAGTAAAATCAACGTCAATATATGAAGCCAAATACCTTATTGAAGAAAAGGAACGTGGTAGTGTGTCATTGTCCACTGAGTTTAGGTCATTAATATCAAAAGAACCATCCACTATCTTGGACAAGTAACGGAATGAATCCTCTTTTGACAATTCAAACTCCTGTGCCTTTAAGAATTCTTGTTTTTCTGGGACTTCTAAACAGGACTGAAATGAAGCTTCAGTAGTCATTGTCTCTGCAGATTGGGTGATGTTGAATGGTTGTGGGATTGAAATGATGGAGGCAGATTCAGTTGGTTGAGATTCTTTGTTGTATTCTTCCTTAACGTCAAAGGAATCAAATTCAAATTCATCAAGCTGTTTCAACACTTCTCTTTTGATTGGTTCTTCTTCTTCAAAAGTGGAGTTATCATCAATTAGCTCCTCGTTAACTTCATGATCATCAAAGTTCAAAGTATGGAAACTTCTTGGTGTGAAATAGACGTCTTCTTCATTGACATTCTCTTGGGATGGGACTCTGATTTTCAGCAGTGGAGATTGGAACTCATCATCCATAGAGCTGAAAGTGGGGAAGTCTTGGTGTTTGGAGAGTCTAGCACTTGGTGCTTCATTGAAGATTGGTGATGGCTCCAATTCAACTGGATATAGCCTTTGTAGTTCTCTAGGTAGTGGTTCTTGTTGTCTGAAATTCTTACCAGTTTGGAGCTGAGGAGTCATGGTATTGTGGTGTCTTGGTGGTTGTGGTATTTGTGGAGATCTGAATTGGTTGACAATTTGTGGGATTGGAACTTGTTGTTTTGGTGGGCACAATGGAGGTAGCCTTCTTGGAACATTCTCTTGCGATTCATTCAATGGTGCTTTGGTGGTTAATGAATTCAAGTCACATCTGATTGACGAGTTTTCTCTAGTAACCATCCAATTACCGCTCATCTCAGGCATCTGAGTGTAATTGCCATTCTGATCTTCATCATTCCAAATTGGAGACATTGAAGATTCAAATGTCTTGCTATCTTCAAAGCTTGATAATTCTGGAACATCTTCATCAAAGATTTCAGTAGCAGGTGTTGATTGTTTGCTGATGGCATTAGAACTGCTAACACTTCTCTGACTGGCTGGAGTGACTTTTCTCACAGATGAATTTCTGGAAACAGATGCAACCCTGTTCAGTGATTCTTCTGATTTCTTCTTGGTGAACAGTTTTGAGAGTCTGTTTTTCAATGAGTTCCTCTTTGGGGTCTTCACAGTAGCTGCTTCTGTTTCTCTGACTTTCAGCAGTGGTTTGTTGGTTCTCACTGAAGATAGTGAGGATATTCTCTTACCGTATGAGCTGGTAACGTCTTTGGTAATAGGTTGAGGTTTGACTTCGTTCAAATGTATTGGCTTTTGGTATAATCTTGTCAATAGAGTCTTGTTAGCAGTTGTGGCAGTCTTGAAATACTCTGGGCTTTGAATAGAGTGTCTCTTTGTCTCTAGGTTGGAGACTTCTTCTGAAATGAAACCTGCAAGTTCTGTCAAATTGATATCGTGTTGGAAAGTATCACCTTCAATGGTCAAACCATCAACTCTCAAGATGTCTTCTTCAATGAATCTAGCAGACATCCCAGCAAAGATACCATAACTGTGTAGCAAATCATGAGTTAGTTTCATGTTCAAGAACAGCACAATTGGTGAACGGGTATTCTCACGTCTGTAATTAGTCTCTTCATGAGCAATTGCAAATATGTTCAAACCAAACTTCTCAACTCTGAACAGATGGAATGGCGTATTCTTACCCATGATCTTAGCCTTGTTCATAACATTGATGAATTTGTTAGCATCTTCAGTCTTGTAGATTAAACTTTGATGAGCATCATTCTTGAACATGAACTTGATGAAACTGTCCTGGAAGGTTGTCACTTCTAGATTATGCAAGTCTGAATGATAATTCACTCTCAACTGTGGAATGTTCTTGATTGGATTTTCATTGATTAAAGAGTTCATCAACACTACTGAAACTTGAGGTTTGAATGTCTGTTCATCTTCACTTTCGATAATGTCATCAAGACAAGTGGCAAATATTATGAAATCACTGAACAAGATAACAACACCAGCTTCACCAGTGATTTTATCTTCTGTATCAATGACAGAGATGACTTTCCTGTTCATCCAGCCATGACTCAAAATTGATGGCCAACCTTCACAAATTTCTGTAAGAATTTTACCACTTGGAGTCAGCACTCTTCTGTTGTATGGCTTCAATTCATCTTTACCAAAGGAATCAATTGTATCAGATGCACTCTTGAAGTATTGCTGGACAATTGATTTCTCAGTTTGACTCCAGTTCTTAGTCTTGATCAGTCTATCTAGGATCATTTTCACTTTGGTCAAGTTCAACGGAAGCTTTAAGATTGATTCAATCTGTCTTTCTGTGTAACCTTCTGGGATATACTTTCCATATGACCCAAGAAAGTTCTTCAAATGCTTTGAGAAATTCTTGATTGCAGATTCATGACGCATGTTGGCCTTGTAGAAGTATGGGATGGTGAACCCACATGCTTTCATGATTTCAAATGACCCGAACGGAGCTGCGGCTTTCAGAGCCTCGAGGAAGATGCAGTTGATTCTTGTGATTTCATCAATGGTTGGTGGGAACACTTGATTGACATTAGCAGTAGTCAGCTCTTCAATTTCACCATTCAATGCTTTGATTCTGATTGGGATAACAACTTCTCTAAGGAAATTGACAATTTGTGTAGTGGTACTTTCCTGTAATTGAACCAATTCATCACAGATCGTTCTTACCAGCTGGTCATCATAGGTTGGTCTTTGTGTTGAAGGTGGTTTGTAAAGTATATCAGTAGATTCTGGTGAGTATTCTGTCAGTGGGTCGAACAGTTGTTCGAGTTGTTCACCTAATTGGAACACCAATTTGTTGTTTGAATCTATCACTTCTGGGGAATCTCTGTAAACAACATCCAAAATCGTAGAGTTGATGAAATGTGCCTGGAGGAAACCCATAGCTAGCAGTGATTTACCAGTTTCACCAGGGGTCTTTGTTGATACCAGAGTCATCTTTGAAGCCAGTTCACCAGCGGAAGTCTCGTCCCATTCGAACCTGAGGCTGTTTCCTAGCAGATTGTTTAGTTTACCAGCATTCAGACCGGAGTATGTCTTCAACAGTGTAATGGCAAGGGCTCTTCTGGTGTTGGATTCTCTCAGGTTTGGTTCTAGGTTCTGACAGGCGACAAAGAAGCGTGATCTGTGGTCCAAGGTCAAAGAGTTGAAGCAGAAGTCACCAACACAGGAAAACAACACCGTGCTTATCTTTGCAGAGTCTGGGTCCTCATACACCATAATGATCAGGTCTTTAAGGATGACATCGTAGCCCTTGAAGAACGCAGCGGTGTCGAATATCTGGAGCCACTCGTCTCTGGTTCTGTGGTTGTAGTTGACCTGTGAAGTGAGGTTGTTGTTGAGCTTGATAACATTCAGCGCCGGTTCGTTGAGCTTCTGCATGGAGTCGGACGTTTTCAGGTTGTCGAACCTCTCCTCGTACATGCTGGAGGCGATACGGACCATCTTTGCGGTGGTTGGCGGTGGCGGCAAACTGAGGTCTAATGGTGGTTTCTGGGGTTTTAGTGTGCTTTTTCTAAAAATTCAAATTGTTTTCATTTTGACGGCTCTGTTTACGTTTTTCCGAAAGCGGAATGACCCGTTACAAAATGGCAGAAAACGTGATGCTCACGTGACTACCGCGAAAACGCGTCGAAATTTTGGTGTATACGTCAAGATTGTTTAATGGTTTGATAGTAATTTGGAGATACGTTTTGGCAGAGTATCTACCATGAGTCAAGAGTACTCGGTGCTGTCCGACTTGAAGCTGGATAGGAGCTACAAATTTCTAGAGCTGACGCCAGATCTGTTGAAGGTTATTGAGGAGAAGAAAGAGAAACTGATACTGAAAGCACCAAACGATGAATCAGATATCGTCCTATGCACAAGCGATTCCACCTACCAGATAAGGCAGAGAAACCATTCAAACACTGTGCTGGTAGTGAATGACACATCTGGGGAACATGAAGGATATTTGGAGGAGTTTCATGGCTTTACGTCTATGTCATCTGTGTTTGAAAGCAAGAAGGTTGAAGGTTCAGTCTATGTCAATGATCTTCCTATCTATGACGGTGCTGACTTGGAACTGAAACATGATTCGGTGTTGATTGACCATGTGAGAGACCGTTCTGCCATTTCAGAGAAAGAGTTCGAAAAGGCATGGTTTGAGAACAATGGGTCTTCGTTATACAACGGGATGGCTGTCATATTGAGTGATGAGTTGATAACAAAAGTGCTGCATATTCTGATCATGTCCATCACTGCTGCAGATATGAACCCAGATGAACTTTCATTAATTGAGGTGTTTGATACAGTGAAGGAAGAAGCCACAGAGTTCACCATTGACATAGTGGAGACAGTGTTAAAGAAATTTTCAGAAGATTTGAAAGAACCATTGAAACTAGACAGAGTGAAGATCTCCAAATGGTATGGCATTCACTCACTGAAGAAGTACGTTAATGGTAAGATGCTATCGACATCTGAATTCCTAATCAAATGGAAATCCGAAATCCCGCCATTCTTCCAATGTCCTCTAGAAATCTCACTATTGAATGGTTATTTCTTTACCCCATTACCTGAAAAGATCCAATACATCTCAAAAGATTCATTACCAGAGACGATACAACCAAGATTGAACCACTTATTCAAATTACAATCTACTTGGGAATTGGAAGAACTGATACCCTTCATCTCAGAGTTTAACGTTAAAGACACAAAGTTTGAAGTGTTCATCATGAAGTATGCAAAGAAGAAGAAAATCGGCAAGAGAATTCTAGTCACTCCAAGATAATGATAATAAACAACACATGCATCTATTTCTATTTAACTTTTCTCAACATCGTATTCACAGTCTCGTAGACACCAAGGAAGATCGCACCACCAGCACTGATCCACATCGTTCTTGGGCCGACACCTGACCAGAAGACTTTGAAACCTTCTTCTTTCCAGATGACTTTGGCAATGTATAATGGGCTCACTTTGGTCTCGTGAAGCATGATTCTGGTCTTTATAACGTCTAGTGGGGTAGTGACAGCTGCAGCGATACCACCGGCGAAGGACCCACAAATGGCACCTTGCAATGGGTTCACGGTTTCTTTATGCTGTTTAGCAGCCCATGTTTTCCTTAACCACTCGTACAGCGGGAATTGGATCATTGTGAATGGAATCTCTCTCATGATGGTGGACCCCCAACCTCTGTAGAAGCCTCGTAGACCTTCCTTTTCATTCTTCAGTATCAGTTTGAATGTATCCAGCGAAGAACTGCCCTTTGAAGTCTGGGTTCTCTGCTTAATGACTTCAGCAGGCACCCGCACTAGACAGGCAGAGATCTCACCCAAGGAAGCAGCGATCATATGTGTCACTGAGGTGGCAGCCTGTTTGCTCTGGAAGTATGGAGTCAGGTCCAGTTTGGCCTTGATGGTATCATATGTCACAAAGAACAGAGAGGCAGAAGGGGCAGAGGCGATCACAGCAGAACCTAGACCACGGTAGATACCCTTGTACCCACCATTGGCGAAGAAGCCACCTTTCGCTTGTAGTCTGGTCTTTAGTGTGTCGATTGGGAAGAAGGTCAGATCTGTGGAGGTACCAGCAGCTGCACCACTCTGAAGAAGGAAGTTAGTGGGGGTTCACGATAGGCCAAAGTCCATAGAAAAGCACAAACAGTGGCGATAAAGTTGCTTCACTTACCAGCAGGGAAATAAAAAAGTCGGATTCACCCATTGTGTCGAGTCTTGGTGAATCGGGTGTTGGGCGTTTTGGTGGGTTTGTTGACCGTTGAAACTTTTCGAGATCTTGAACTGCGAAGGCCAGAACCGTTATGAGCCATGGTGAAATTTTTGGGTATCTTTGTTTAGACTCTTTCTAACATACATGGGGGATAGGAAAGGAAGGGAGCCATGACTTATGACTTATTCGGCTTGAAGTTAAAGGCCTTCTCTTTTAATTATCTTATTGGATTTTCATCGATTTACCCTGCAATTCCATTAGGCCTTGTGGAAACTTCCGGAGTTGAACGGATTTAAAAAAATGAGAGTAATTTAAAGCTCTCAAAACTAGCTGGTCATTAATTTATATTCAGAGCACTGTACTTACGTTACTGAGTTAGTTGAACTAACTATTGCAATATTAATATACTCATTACTCATTATGTCCGTGGATTCTGTTAGTCTATACCCTAAAGGGGGCCATGACTTGAAGACTCTTTACTACCGGAGTAGATACTGGTTTGCGTCAAGAAGAACTGCCGAGGCGCTCATGTTAGAGAAACAAAAGTGTAACACAGAACACGTTTGGACAGTCATGTCCGCGAGAATAATAGAGACGTTATCACCTCTCATAGTACACATATACCGCATGTTGTCACGGCTTTCAAAACCTTTAATTTGGCTATTGAATACTATGGTTCGGAGGGTCAGTGTAATATCCGCCCTGAGAACACAAAATTCAGAGATTTGTGCCTTTCTGAAGAAGAATGTCAAGTGAACGTGCTGCATCAGTCTACTGCACGGTCAAATTCTCAGAATTGGGCCGTTATGTCCCAGTTATAGATCTTCAATTTGATCTTCAAACAAGCCCGCTAATATTCCCACCAAGTGAAGAAAACATAACCCTGTTTTCTGAGAATTTGTCACCATCCATGAAAGAAAGAGTCGACAGAAGACTCCTTGCTATCAAGACAGAGATGGTGAAAGAGTTTAACAAACTGACTGAATTCAAGCCTTGCTCCACAGCATCTAGATCTCCAATCACCAGAGAAGTCGAGATCAAAGCTGATGGTAAGTTGAAGTCAATTAGAAATGAATATATAATTGAACCTGTCATCCCTTCTGTCCCTGAAGAAATCAGACTAAAGATCAGGGAAGAGGACGAAGACAACTACATGATTGTTGACGGTGAAGTTCTGTGGGGCTCGGACTATAGAACTAGCAAGGTGGTGAAGTTTAATCAATTGGCAATTAACACGTTCAGTGAGCAATTTCCGGCCTTGTATCGTCAAAAGACTATAGACTTTAACAAGCGCTATCGGGTAAGAGGGGAGTACGATTATCAGAAACAAAAAACAATTGGGCCCTTTGAAGGCTTTGAACCTGAATCAGAAATCCACGATTTGTATCTTGAAACGTACCTTCCGCTCAAGTTCATCTGTCATCCATCGGCTGAGATACCAAAGAATGGATTTTATATGGACAGAAAGGTCATCTGGAGATTGAAGACTGTCACAAAATACTGCCATATCTGCTTCTCAATGAGGCACAGACCTGCTGAATGTGACACCAAGTGCACGCATTGTGGTTACTATGGGCATCTCATTCAGGGTTGCCCAAAGGTTGATAGAATAGCGCTTGCCGCAAAAAAGAGAGCCATCAAAGAAGCCAATGAAAAGGAAAAGGCAAAGGCGGAAGCAGAGAAGGAGAAATTAGAGCAGGAGTTCAAAGAAAGTTGAAACAGAAACAAAGTTAGAGTCTAAGTCAAGTGATGACGAATCGACCACCACTTCGGTAACAAACTTTTTTAATTTGGAAAGTTGTTCAAATCATCAACTGGGAAGAGGCTATCATGAGCATCGATGAGGTGAAATATTATAATTACTAGTTATACGTGGGCACGCTGTGCTGCACTGGGGCCCCCTGCCTGGGAAGTGGCACTGGTTCTTCAGGCACCAGTGGCAAATCACCTGTAACTGCCGTAAAAAAACATTTTTGTCTATTGTCTTCAGCCCTTTGTAGCCATTGTTAACTCCCGTAAACCCCACCATTTCCGAACATGTTCCGAGGCCGGGTAAATTTTGCATTTTTAATCAAAAAATTACCAAAATGACCACCAACTCACTACAAGTTCGCCACAAACAGCTCTACAAACCCTCCAAAAGCTGTCGCTGAGTCTCCTTTCCGCCATGCACAGACACTTTCTGAGACTGAGACCGGCCGTCGTGCAGTCCAAGAGGCTGTTGAACACTTCTGCCGTCAACAACGCCACCACCGCTGCTGTTCAACCGGGCTCTGAGGCCCTGAAGAACGCCTTCAAGACCAACGAGCTGAACGGTACAAGACCGATCTACCTGGATATGCAGGCCACCACCCCAACTGATCCAAGAGTCGTCGACAAGATGCTGCAGTTCTACACCGGTCTATATGGTAACCCACATTCAAATACCCATGCTTACGGTTGGGAAACCGACAAAGAGATCGAAGTTGCCAGAAATCACGTTGCTGATCTGATCGGTGCTGATCCTAAGGAAATCATCTTCACCTCAGGTGCCACTGAATCCAACAACATGGCCATCAAAGGTGTCCCAAGATTTTACTCCAAGACCAAGAAACACATCATCACAGTGAAGACTGAACACAAATGTATCTTGGACTCTGCCAGACATTTACAAGATGAAGGTTTTGATGTCACTTACCTATCGGTCAACGAAGACGGTTTGATCAGCTTGGAAGAACTAGAGAAGGCCATCCGTAAAGATACCGTTTTGGTCTCAGTTATGGCTGTTAACAATGAAATCGGTGTCGTTCAACCAGTTGAAGAAATTGGTAAGATCTGCCGTAAACACAAAGTGTTCTTCCACTCAGACTGTGCCCAAGCCGTGGGTAAGATCCCAATTGATGTCAACAAGATGAACATTGACCTAATGTCCATTTCCTCACACAAGATCTATGGTCCAAAAGGTATCGGTGCCATGTATGTCAGAAGAAGACCAAGAGTTAGAATCGATCCAATCATCACTGGTGGTGGTCAAGAACGTGGTTTGAGATCAGGTACTTTGGCTCCTTCTTTGGTTTCTGGTTTCGGTGAAGCTTCAAGATTGATCAAACAAGACATGGAATACGACCAACAACACATCAAGAGACTTTCAAAGAAGTTGACAGATGGTTTGCTATCCATTGAACACACTCAATTGAACGGTTCCAAAGAACACAGATACGCTGGCTGTGTTAACGTTTCATTCGCTTACATTGAAGGTGAATCTCTATTGATGGCATTGAAAGATATCGCTTTAAGTTCAGGTTCAGCCTGTACATCTGCTTCATTAGAACCATCATACGTGCTACATGCCCTAGGTGCTGATGACGCCCTTGCCCATTCTTCAATCAGATTCGGTATTGGTAGATTCACCACTGAAGAAGAGATCGACTACGTCGTGAAGGCCATCAACGAACGTGTTCAGTTCCTAAGAGAATTGAGTCCTCTATGGGAAATGGTCAAGGAGGGTATCGATCTAAACACCATCGAATGGTCCGGTCATTAGTGTTATTTTCGCTGTTTTCTAGTTGTTTTCTCACCATGTGTATACTTTGTTAATTATGATATTTTGATTTGCGTCTACAAGCCGTCATCGTAAAATTGTAATATCTATTATACACCAGCTCAAGAACACCATTATAGAGTTCAGATAGCGGACATTGTGAGCATGAAAGGACCATCAAGCATGACCAGACTCTCTGGTAAAGATGAATGTAACCCAGGGGTAGGAATATCGACTTGATAGAGATAGCCGTAAGATATCAAATGCTCATTAACATTCGATCTGTTATCTGCTCCACTTCCAGAGTCTGTTTTGTTTCTCAAAAGACCAAAGACCTCTTCCTCTAGTCTTTCGATTGCTCTTTGAATCGGGTGTATTGTCACAACACCATTGTTTGTTGTGTCACTGACTTCATGGCCCTCTTCAACTGGATCATCCAGAAATATCTTTAAATGTAATCTCTTCGCTTTGTATTCATCTGGGGTATAATGCTGGGCAGTGGTGCCGTCCTTGTCATCATCAGTTCCTCTAATTGGTGGTGAAACGCCTAGTGCCACCAACAGGTCCAAATGACAGTCAGTCGTCTTGAAAGATACAGCGACAGTTCTAGCTAGCACATCATGTACTAAGTCTCTTGTTAACAATGGAATACAGTTGTTTAGATTCGTTGTGACAATCCTAGCAAAGGAATTCACAGAGGGAGCGCCCAAGTTGTATGTAGGGAAGTTATTCTGGATTTTGTGCTCATGGAGATTTGTGACAGCTGCCGCTGTGAAATCAGGGTCGTCAAATGTGGTCTCATAGAAACCATGGCTCCAAACTTTTAGCCCGTCATGAGGGTCGTTTAGGCCTTCACCTTTATCAGCTGACATATGCTCTGAAAGAAATCCTTTCTTAGAACGTACCGCCAACTCCTCAGATCTGGTGAATTCTTCAGGAGATGCATTGAATCTCTTCAAAGAGTCCATTAGGAAGGCTGTCACTTTAAACCTGAACCCATCAGTTATCAATTCTTCACACTGTGAGTTAATGAAGAAGGATTGAAATTTGACGCCATCACTATTTTCAGCTGAGTTCTGTCCAATGGCAGGGTAGACCGCCTTCACGAACAGGTATTTGTAATAGTCTGTAAGGATCATATGATCACAATTGGCAATGAATGACTTCTTAATGAGCTTCCCAACTGATAGCGCTAGATTACGGAGCTCTACTTTGTGATCATCAAGGAACTTATTGACTTCTGCCAAATCACTCTCCAGGACAGAGTCATCAACATCGAAACCGGAAGCAACCATCGTTTCGAACAACTCCTGAGGTATGTGAGTAGTATTCTCTTTTTTTAAGGTTAGCGAACGATTGATGATAAGATCTTTCAAATCTGAAGCGTACATATTTTTGTTCAAAACAGGATGGTTGAGTATCTCTTCAATCACTGTCAGCACTCCAGTGCATTCTCTCTTGACTTCAATAAAACAAGTATTCGCCAAAGATACTGAGGTGCGCCCGGTGCCATCCTCTAGTCCCAGGATATCCAAAACATTCTTCAGCTCAGAATAGTTACACTCGAATGCACAGCTAAAGTTTGCAGTTTTACTGGAGTCAAAATACACCAAGGGTTCCTCCTTCACTAGATTTAGGCTGACGTTTAACGGCTTAGAAGGGCCACTCTGACTTTCCAGACTCGATTGTTTGATAGAATCACTCACAAGAGCCTTCAAGAAAGATTTGAGCTCTCTTTTCAACTCCTTAGGATCGTAAATAGCTTGTAACCTTGGTATTTCCCTTATGTCTCCATGAGTTCCCAAGTAACTAAGGAATCTCTCTTTGAGACTGTTGATCTGCTCATCATTCACAATTTCCTCATTCATTGAGTGGTCAACAAGTCTGTCAATGAAAGATGTCAAGATATTCACCCTTTGGAGTTCATTGACTGTCGGTTCCAGGAGGAAATCCATTATTGGCCTCAAAACCTGACTATCAACGACCCTTTGAACATCCACAGTTCCATCCAGGGTAGCCCGATCAATTTGCTCTGGCGTTGATACATAAGAAGCAAAGCTAGTGGTACTCTCACAGCTGAAATCATGATCTTTGTAGTTGCCGGTGAACGTCTGGTCAAACACCGTTATGTTAGATGTCAATGGGACGTCATTCGTACGACTGAATAACTTGACTTCTGCTTCTAAAGTCGCTTGTCTCGAGGATGGGAGCTTCAAAGGTATAGGTTCAGCAGCACTGCAAATACCCTGAGATGCTTGTAGCAAAGTATGAATCTGTATTGCGTCTACCCCAGACTCTGACGTACCTTCTTCCACTGGCACTGGAAGTGGAGATGCTGAAGCCCTTATGGAATGACCGTAGTTATTCAAAGGCAACATCTGGAACAAACCCATCTGTTGATTAGCAGATGTTGGTGGAATACGCTTTAATAGCTCCTCTGTGTCATCAATTGACAGCCCGCTAGTGGGCCTCTGTGGGTTGAAGTACACACAGCGAGGCACCATGGAGTTCTTGAATTTGTTGTAGTTGAACTTTTCGACGAAGCGGAGGCATTTTGGAGATGGTGTATGTAGCTAGGAATCATATAATTGGCTATGTTACCTACGTATCTCCATATAATTGGCTATGTTACCTACGTATCTCTATATACATTGACCGTTTTTTTTTTCTTCCACGCCGCTGCAAATTAATCAACTCGTACAATATAATTAGCGCTTACCAGTACTGAAAGTACACTGTTCAGATGGATCTGAGTACTGTCATAGGGACTTTGCACTATCACATCGAGTCTCAAGATCCCAGGTCTGCAGCTGTGCACACCACACACCGTAGAAACAACCATCCACTGATCTGAAGTCACCTGTTGTGAGAGCTCAGCTTTTGACAGGTTCATTGTTACTCATTCCTGATTTGGCCGTAACCGGGCCGGAATTCCGCCACCGGACCTTTCGACCTCGACGTCAAAAAGAATGAAAAATTCATCACCTTTCTCCAACTTTCACCCATTAGTACCCAATTCAATTATCACTAACCATGTCCAAGAACGTTGTTGTTTTACCAGGTGACCACGTCGGTCAAGAAGTCACTGACGAAGCCATCAAGGTTTTGAAAGCCATTGAAGAAGTGCGTCCTTCTGTCAAGTTCAACTTCCAACACCATTTGATCGGTGGTGCTGCCATCGATGCCACCGGTGTCCCATTACCGGATGATGCTCTAGAAGCCTCCAAGAAGGCCGATGCTGTCCTATTAGGTGCCGTTGGTGGTCCAAAATGGGGTACTGGTGCCGTCAGACCAGAACAAGGTTTACTAAAGATCAGAAAAGAATTGAACCTATACGCCAACTTAAGACCATGTAACTTTGCCAGTGATTCCCTGTTAGACTTATCCCCAATCAAGAAGGAAATCGTCCAAGGTACCGATTTCACCGTTGTGAGAGAATTGGTCGGTGGTATCTACTTTGGTGAAAGATCAGAAGATGATGGTTCCGGTGTCGCTTCAGACACCGAAACTTATTCTGTCGCTGAAGTTCAAAGAATCACCAGAATGGCTGCCTTCTTATCATTACAACACAACCCACCATTACCAATCTGGTCCCTAGATAAGGCCAATGTCCTTGCCTCTTCCAGATTGTGGAGAAGAGTCGTCCAAGAAACCATTGACAACGAATTCCCACAACTAAAGGTTCAACATCAATTGATTGATTCTGCTGCTATGATCCTAATCAAATCTCCAACCCAATTGAACGGTATTGTGATCACCTCCAACATGTTTGGTGATATCATCTCCGACGAAGCCTCAGTGATCCCAGGTTCCCTAGGTTTACTACCATCTGCCTCATTGGCCTCATTACCAGACACCAACAAGGCCTTTGGTCTATACGAACCATGTCACGGTTCTGCCCCAGATTTAGAAAAGGGTAAAGTTAACCCAATTGCCACCATCTTGTCTGCTGCTCTGATGTTGAAATTGTCATTAGACTTGTTTGAAGAAGGTGTTGCTTTAGAAAAGGCCGTTCAAGAAGTCTTGGATGCTGGTATCAGAACTGGTGACTTGAAGGGTTCCAACTCCACCACTGAAGTCGGTGATGCCGTTGCTGCTGCCGTCAAGAAGATCTTGGCTTAGGTTTCCTTTTGTCGTTAGTTTTATGAATTTGTATTTAGAGAAATGAAGAAAGTACTGTGTACTACGAAAGCAAGCATGTTGTAGCATATCTCATCGATAAATTTTGGGTGTTAGTTGAATATGAAATCACCAGGGTCTTTGTGTATTCTTCATGACATGTGATGATAATTATCTCACTTGGAAAAGGTCACGGCCTTTGGATCCAATGGCATCCCATCTGGCCCAATGTTGTTCTGTTGGAAGTTCGCCCTCGTGTACTCCAGTCTCGCAGCATCGAAAGAAATCCCCTTGGCCTCCATGATCTCTTTGATCTTGTTCTTTGCATTTTCATCCAGCCCAGCCCTTGAATCACCTTCCAAGTTCCCACTTAGATCGAACTGGTCAGACGTCAGCCCATTCTCAATGTCGTTCTCAAAGGAAGAGACACCGAGATACCCGCCCCTCCTGATTCTTCTGCGTGTCAGCCAGGCTCTGAACTTGGGCACTGTGTTGTTTGGGGTTAGTAACTGGGTCATAAATGCCAATGTGTAAGGGATACTCACGCCAATGGTTCCGTTGGTGGTATGCGACCAGGAGAAAGATGATAAAGACGGCTCCCGATGAGAACTGGTAGTGCTTAGTTTCCAGTGGCATTTGATTGAGTATGAATTACTGCTGTTTGCACTGGGAGAAGGTGCCAGAGGGCTACAGGTGAATAAATTGACTCTCGAAATGGCGGCTGGTTGGGGGCACATGAGCTTGTCTCAGGTCTCAGCCTCTTTGGAGAAGATCTAAAGGGAAGATTTACAGGGAATAACTAATAAAGGATCACATAGTATCCTCTCTCCCGTAGCATAGGCACTTCCACAGGCTCTCGCCACACTGATACACTCCAAAACCCCATAACCTCCACCCAAATCCTGTATCGGGCAATTTTCGCGCATATCGCTCCTTTAATGAAATTGACCAACACCGAACAAAGTACTCACTGGCCAAGCACCTATTCCACACACAATGACGCTGCAGACCGCGGACAAGGAGAAGGTCAAGCGTGCCATTCCGAAGGCCTCCAACAAGGTGCTCGACGCCACCGTCGCGAGACTCTACATCGCCTATCCAGACCCGAAAGAGTGGACGTACACAGGGCTCTCTGGTGCCATTACACTGGTGGATGATTTGGTCGGACACACGTTCTTCTTGAAGCTTGTGGACATCAATGGCCACCGTGGTGTTGTCTGGGACCAGGAACTATGGGTCGGTTTCAAGTACAACCAGGACCGTTCGTTTTTTCACACGTTTGAGATCGAAGAGTGTCTAGTTGGCTTGTTGTTCGATGACACCAAAGAGGCTGCGCATTTCTTCAAGAGGGTCACTGAACGTGAGAAGCACGGGTCCAAGAAGACTGTCCAAAACAAGAACGCCATTGCACTGAAGAAGGCTCCAAAGGGCCCAGAAGCCCCAGGTCCAAGAGGTGAATCCCTAGTTGCTAATGACAACAGATACAGAAAGACTACACATGTGTTATACTACGATGATCAGCCACCACCAGAATGGAGACCCTTGTACAGAGAATTGGCTTCTGCTGGTATCACCGAGGACATGATCGCTGATAACAAGGATTTCATCAAAGATTATATCAACAAGCAAGGTGGGCCATTAGTCGGTCTAGAGCCACCAATTCCAAGAAAGTATCACCATTCAAACATCAGAAGACAAGAAGAACCTACAATATCGCCATCACCATCCATCAAGAAGAAACCACCTCCACCTCCACCATCACAGCAATACTCTGATCCGTCGCCAGCTGTTGGATCTCCATCACCACCATCTGCTCCAACACCGCCTCCACCTCAATCATCAGACTCTGAAACTGAATCCACCCCAGAACCTTCATCAGGCCCAACAATCGCACATAGAGTCCCACCCCCATTGGCCAATCAACCTGTCCATAGAGTTCCACCCCCAATCACCAACTCGGTACCACCAGCACCACCAGCTGGGGCAAGACCTGTTCCACCTCCACTACCGCAAGGTAACAGACCTGCACCACCTCCATTACCACAGGGAAACAGACCTACCCCTCCACCACCTGCAAATCGTGGTCCTCCACCAGTTGCACCTCCAAGAACAGGTGCTGTACCACCTCCAACACCGGGAAGAACTGCATTACCACCTCCAGGTCAAGGGAGAGTTCCACCACCTGCTCCACCACCAAGAAGAGCCGGTGCTCCACCCCCTGCTCCTCCTCCAAGACGTGGTGGCGCTCCACCTCCAGCACCTCCAAGCAGAGTCGTTTCACAGCCACAAGCTCCTCCACAACAGCAGCAGTATCAACAACCTCCACCTTCACAACAACAGCAGTATCAATCGCCACAACCACCACAGCAGCAATTCCAGGCACCTCCACAACGCCAACAGGCGACGCCAATTGCTCCACCATTACCACAGCAACAGCAATCTGGTCCACCACCAACTACTTTCCCATCGTCAAACCCACCTCCAACTTCATTCCCTACACAATCACAAGCTCCACCTGCTCCTCCATTACCTGTGCAAAACGCTTCTGTCCCTCCACCTCCACATCCTTTACCACCAGTGGGTAACGCCACTGCCCCACCCCCTCCACCGCCATTGCCTACTGGTAACTCAGCTGCTCCACCAACACCTCCTCCAATGCCTGCTATGGGTTCAGGTGCTCCTCCACCTCCACCATTACCTGCCCAGGGCAACGCTGCTCCAGCACCAGCATTGCCACAACCAGATGGTGATCGTGACGCATTGTTAGCCTCTATCAGAGGTGCTGGTATCGGTGCGCTACGTAAGACTGACAAGTCAGCACTAGATAAACCATCGGTGATCTTACAAGAACAAAGAGGCGAGGCTCCTCCTCCATCATCAACAGGTGGTGCTCCAGGCGCCCCAGGCGGTGGTGGCACCTTGGCTGATGCCCTTGCTGCCGCTTTGAATCAAAGAAAGCAAAAAGTCGGTAATTCAGATGATGAATCTGACGGTGAAGATTGGTGATTACTAACTTCTACTGTTCACGAAAGGGCTATAAATGATGATTCATGCTATTATTATTCTATTCGGCCTTCGATTGTAAGAATCTCTCTTGCCATAGCGTTAACCATTTCGTCTTTTTCTCGTCACTTTTGTTTAGATCTTGAACTAGTTTGATCAGTTCTTCAGTCTTCTTCTGGATGTCTTTCAAATGGGCGTTTAGTTGGTATGAAGATTTGTTATTCATGAAAATGTGTGAGGTCAAATCGTCGATTTCTTCCAAGATCTTGTTTTGCTCCTTGTTGAAAGTGTCGATATCAGAGTGGTTCGTCACGTTACCGTCAGGTAGGGATTTGATTAATGACGATAATAGCAGTTTCAAAAGCTTCACTTTTTCTTTCCATGTCTCTGCGAATTCCAACACTGTTGGATCAATGACTTTCTCAGCTTCATCTTCTTCTTCACCTTCAGAATCCAGAGCTTCTAGACCAAATGGATCATCGCCCATGATTTCTGGATTCTCTAGCCATTCTTCAAATTCTTCTAGCACGTCATCTATCAAGACAACGGAGGTTTTCAACTTCTGTTTCAAAAGTTGTAATTCACCACCTTGCACCATCTTTTCCAACTTTTGACAGATTTCCCAAATCTTCCCCACAGAGACTAGTCTCCCCTCAACATCATCCTTCTTATCAAATTCCAAACTGTTCAACTCATCCAGCAGTGTCACATAGCCATTGATCAACTCCACAACGGTGGCCTTGATGCCTGTCTTATAAAGAACACTCAGATCTTCCTTTTGGATCTGAGCATGTAGTGAGACCAATTTGTGAAACACTTCAAACACTTCACGTAGCTGTTCATAAGAGGCATTGATAGACACTGGTGGTCTGAATGCAATGCCTACTTTGGTAGTGTGTGCAAAGATGACTTTGGAGATCTTGATCAATTCATCACTGGTGTCTTCGATAGAGGATGAATTAATCTTGGAAAGGTCTGTGCTGTACAGTAGCAGTGTGTCTTTGAATGTGGATATCAGGGTCCTTAGCTCTTCTTCTGTACGGTCTGCCATGGCGAATGTCTCTAGTATTTTGCTACAAATTGCATCAATTCCTTGTAGCTTTGGCTATGTCCAATTTTTTTCTTGTCTTGAGATGAACTGTAAAATAATTTTCGCGGACAATTTCTACAGTTGTGATACTTATATAAAGAGGTCCAAAAAGAGTTGTGTTTACAGATCTGGAACTACAAGTTATGCTTGTGATGAGCACAGTTCTATAAAAGAAAGGTTGTCTCGATATTACTACTATCATCTATGCGGCTATTTCTTCGGATGATCAGCCGCATTGTTCTCCAACTGGTGTCTCCACTGGCCACCTTTGACCATAATGACACCAACGTCGGCAATGGCAATCAGTAAACACAGTCCCAGCCCGGTGAAACACCAGCCGTAGCCCATCTTCCCCACCAGTTTGTGGATAACTAGAGAACTAATACCTGCTGCGGTGTTTCTGAACATATTGACCAAAGCGACACCAGCTGCGGCTCTTGCCTTGAAGCACTCACTCAAGTAAGTTGTAGTGATGATGAACGCCCAATTCATACCAAACCCATTGATGAAAGTGGCAATATAGACTAAGGAAACATGTAAGTTCTTGTGAACTGACCAACCATACAGGATCAGCCCAGCAATAGACATCAACAGCCCAACAAACTGCAAGGGAATTCTATGTTCTGGGATATGATCATGTTTCTTCATGTAGTCAGATATCCTAGCACAGATCAAAGACCCAATCGCCAAAGAGGCACCAGGGACGACGTAACTAAAACTAGCCTCGATACTTGTTTGGCCGTACTTGGTCTGTAAAACGTCGGAAAAGGTAACACTGATACCATAGAATCCAGCAAATAGCAGAGCAGCATTGAAGCAACTCAAAGCCACTGGAGGATACTTCAGCATCTTCCAATACCCATGCAAGCTTGGCTTTGGAGGTTTGGGATACCCTTCCACCAACTTCAAATGTCTGAAATGAGGTTTCACGAACCAACCTTTCAATTTCAACACTTCACCATTACCAACCAAGTATCTCAAAGTCTCTGGTAGACAGAAGCAGATCAGTAAGTATACAATAGTACCCAAGATGGCCAAGAAGCCAAAGATCCATCTCCAAGATTTGTGATCATTATCGTTCTTAGCCATAACACTGAAGATAGGACCTAATACAGGGCCTAATTGAGGACCCAATAGGAAGTAAGACATAGCAGTGGCACGTTTCTTAGGAGGTGAAATATCAGCGATCGTACCCGCACCAACACTCATGACACTTGAGGCCCCAAAGGCTTGGGCAATTCTCAGGATGAATAGTGCAATAATGTTGGCAGGGACAGCCGCCAATAGGATATTTGCAACAATGAAAAATAAGAGTGATACCAAGTATAGTACTTTACGACCACCAATATCGGCAAATGAAGCCCACAATAACGGTGTAAAGGCAAACACAAACATAAAGACCGAAACAGTGGCATTAATGGTCGTGGCAGAGCAGTCGAAGATCTTTTCAAACTTTGGTAGCAGTGGGATATAGATGTTCCCAGACACGGGGCCCAAGAAGGCAGCAAGGGTGATGATCAAGATGATACATCTTCTTCTTTTATTAGAAAAGGCTGTGTATGGCTCACTAGCTTGCTTGTATTTGTTCTCGCTGGGAAATAACAGCGTCTTTTCAGGGTCTTTTTCTTCAGCTTTAGCCAGCTTCTCGACATCTTTGGCAGTTTCTTTAGACGAAGTAGAAGACATCGCAGAATTTCAGCAAGCTTTGGTCATCATTGTTTGGTTCAAATATACAAACTTTCAAGCCCACTCAGGAGTTATAACTCGTTCGGTGCAAGCGATGCTGATTCTCAGTTTTTCGGTGAGAAGAGAAATCCCAAAAATATACTGGAGCGCCCAACCAAAAATGGCGCAACAGCTTCTCAAACAAGAATGAGTATCACTTATAAGGGATTTCGGGGCGCTGAAGTACCACTGGCGCTTCCCTGAATAGTCACCGTTCCATATCAAACATGATAGAAATCAGTCACCTAGTGAATTTGGGCCTGGTGGTCCTGCTAACCTATGTCGTTGTCACTGTGATGTTCCCACCTCTCAACTTCCCTCGTACAATTCCTACAATCCCATTCTATGTGTCATTCTTAGGGACATACACTAACATGGATCAACGAGAGATTTACGAGAAGTATTTAAAGGAGAAGCTAGAAAAGTACGGTGCTGTGAAGATCTATTTTGCTAGTAGATGGAACATCCTAGTCACGAAACCAACATACTTGAGTCAAGTGCTAAGGTATGAAGACGTCTATGCTAAGAGTGGTAATCAGAAGAAGATCCCTTATGCTGTGCTGTCGAAGTATACCGGTGATAATGTCATTTCTGCTCATGGCAAAGTTTGGAAGTTATACAGGAGCTTGATCACTAAGGGGATTCAGTTCCCTGACAAGAGCTGTGTCCAAGTCAACTGTGACAAGCTTGTGGATCTTATCAATTTCAGAATGTCAGGTGCTGAAAAAGAAACCTTTGCGGTGGCTGACGTTTTGCAAAGGTTTGCATTGGCCAATATCAGTGAGGCTATGCTTGGGTGTAAGTTCAACACTTTGGAACTAGAACACGAATCTGAACTTCATACAAAGTTGAAATTTGTCAAGTCTGAGATTTTCAAGCCTTTGTTCATGAACTTTCCAATCTTGGACATCTTACCTATTCCTTCACGTATCAAAGCCCTTGAGGAAGTGGAGAAGTTCCGTGATTACTTTTCCAGACAAGTTAAGGCTGCCCAGGAGGATGAAGATGTTGATAAAGAGAGTGCAGCTTACCAATTATACCTGGCTTTACAAAGTGGTAAAATCACGGAAGAACAGTTCACTGACAACGCCATAATTATCCTTATTGCCGGCCATGAGAACCCACAATTGTTCATGACATCTTTATTATACATCCTTGCTAAATACCCAGACATTCAAGTCAAACTACGTGAAGAATTGAAGAATTTGGAAAACTTGGAAGACTCAGCATTGTTGAACTCTGTGTTGTTCGAGACTTTGAGATACTTACCACCATTAGGTCAAATCATCAATAGAAAGACAACGAAGGAAACGATCTTAGGCGGGCATCATATTCCAAAAGGTGTGTATGTTGGTTATAACAACTTCATCACTGCCAGAGATACAGAGTCTTGGGGTTCAGATGCTGATGAATTTAGACCAGAAAGATGGGGCACAACTAATGAAGAGATCTTGCAGAACTACAAAGTCGCAAAAAGTAATGCCACGTTGCCTTCATTCCACGGCGGAAAGAGAGCGTGTTTAGGGGAAAGATTCGCTTTGTTTGAGAGTAGGTTGTTTGTGAAGACTATTGTGGAGAATTTCGAAGTCGGCATCCCTGAAGGCTGGAATGATAGAATAACCCCAGCAGGACCAATTTGTCCATTCATGCTGCAAGTCAACTTCAAAAGTATATTCAAGAAGTGTGTCTGATAGATGAAAGTGTTTCATTCCATACAAATGTTACGCTCATAGTCTTGTAGTAATTGGAATCTTTATTGGACTTTGGTATCCAGAGTAACACCACCCCAAAAAAAATTGTGTCAAAAAATATTCCTACATTCGAATGACGTCATCCGAGAAATTCTAGTAAAGCCGTAGTGGAAAAATTCAGCTCATCTCACCAACAATTTTTCCACTTGAGAGAAATGAGAAGAAAGGTGGCTGACAGAGATTAGAGGCTAATTCTCGCTCAGACTTCACGGAACACTCTCATTTGTTTCATAGCTTTATTGTAGCGTACTATCGTTTTGCTCTGGCTTATAGAAAACTGACTGTCCTTACAACGAGGTTAATACCACCGTTCTGTACAATCAATACAATTCACATGAGAGTACTACCGTCACTAGTTTCACTACTCTCACTATTAAGCGGAGTCCTTGCTGATGTCTCCATTGCTAAGCCAACAAAGGGTGAAGTATTCAGAGTGAACGGCAATAGTGTCACAATCCCATTAGTGTGGGCTGAATCCCAATCATCACCATTATTAACAGATATGGATACATATAGTTTCACCATCTGTACCGGTCCAAATGCAGAGATCAACGGTATTAGGACCCTGAAACGAGTGAAGGCCAGTGAGATCAAGGATAACACGTACGACTTGGAAGTTCCCGCTAATACTGGTGGTGATGGTAACTACTTTGTTCAAATCTACGCAAAGACGAAAGAGGGTGGGTTTACTATTCATTATTCTTATAGATTCAAGCTAGAAGGTATGAAGGGTTCTCTAGAACCTTCAGGAGACGATGCAAATCCACCAAGCGCAGAGATGCACAAAGTGAAAGAGGGTGAATCCACTGAGACTCTATCTCCCGAGGATATCTCCAGGTCTATGCAGGTTTGGTACACGGAGCAGACTGGTGTTACAAGATATGCACCAATGCAAACACAGCCAGGGACAAGAGTCACTGCTACAACTTGGACCAAGAAATACCCAACAAGTTCAGTCAGCTATTTTACCGGGTTGGAGACCAACTTGCAACAGTTGAGAACCAACACACCTCCTTGGACATACACTATCAGTTCAGCCGTGAACTGGGCTACACCTGCCTCTAACCCAAGTGATAATGGTGGGTGGTATAATCCACGAACCAGAGTCAACTCTCCGTCATTGAGCACTTTATCTGCTTCGAGATCTTCATCGAAATAAAGAGATACGGATAAACCCTTGCCTCCGCTTTTCGCTTGTAGTGACTAACTCACCGTAAACCTGAGCCACAGGGGCTGTGGTCTTTGTTGGATCTGCAACGTTAGGAACAGCCCCTATGTATAATCTACCTGAGTTTTCCCGGACTGTCGTTAGTACCAGTGGTTGTTTATTTGCCCGTTGAAGATGTCAGACTCGAACTTTGGACACAGGGCATTCTGGAGACTCGAACATGGACAGGCGACAAGAGACTGATAAAATGGCGGAGAGCGCTGACAGAACACAAGTACCCAGAACTGGCCACCCACTCGAGATGACAAGAAGCTGGAATAGCCATGTGAAAATAAAACCTGGGGTAAGCTTGCCCGTGAGCCAATGACAGAGAATAATATAATACTTCGGTAAAACCTGTAGAGCTGGAAAAACCACCCAGATTCGCAGCAATTCAGAGCTGATAGCCACTGGATCTCACCAGCACACATCGCCACTGTCCCTGGACGCAGTGGGTCATCTTCCGGCCAGCGTTGTGTGTGGCGCTGACACAGCTGTTAGCGCTGCTCGGTCGATAAAGCGTCGTCTCCCGCTACAGCGCCCAGGAGCTTCGGATAATCAAGCATGCACCCCAACCCATTACATCACCGCAAACGGCCATCGACGTGAGGTTACTCCGCAAGGCTGCTGCAGGCACCTCCCAATTATCGGAAGAATTGGCGGGATTCAAGCATTTTTCCCAGAATTCTTCCTTTTTGGGCCCGCCAGAGTCACCATCTTCTGCAGATCGAACAGAATATTTTTTAGTTCACCACCAACCACTGAACGAACGGTTACTCGGTCACTGTCTGAGGGCATTTCCCAGACCGTGGGATCCTCTATCGAGCGAGTGTATATAAAGAGGGTGAAATCTCCTCGAAGTCAGCTTTGAAATGGTGTTCTTCTTTATCCAGATCCCGAGATGCTTTCCCACGCTGTTCTGCTATCGCTAGCCTCTGTGGTCCTAGCTGGTGACTATGACTACCAATACCCACTGAGCCCTGACGCTGTCTACGCTACCCCGGTCTCGAGCCCTGTCCCTCACACGACTTATGCCCCTGCTTACTCTGACGCAAGCTCCTTGATCGGTGAAGACCTGAAGTACACAACCTGGGGTAATTGGAACCCAAACGCTACTGTTTCAGCAACCGATGTCGATGATCCATACGGTCAAGCTGCCTGGACCAAGCTATGGGAAGACGCTGCCCCTGCTAACTTCACCAACACTGGTCTGTACTCCACCACTGTGGAACCAACACCAATTCCAACTGAAGACTTGGTCCGTCCTCCAAAAGACGTGGTCCAATTCCCAAATGACTTGAAGTTCCCTCCTACTTTCAGATTCGGTGTTGCTGGTTCTGCTGCTCAGATCGAAGGAGCTGTTGCTGAAGAAGGTAAGACTCCAAACATCTTTGACAACTTGAACACCCCAGGGAAAGCTGACAACTACATCACCAACGAAAACTATTACTTGTATAAGCAAGACATTGCCAGATTAGCTGCTATTGGTGTTGACCACTACTCTTTCTCCATCTCATGGACTAGAATCCTGCCATTTGCTACCCCAGGTACCCCTGTCAACCAAGCTGGTATTGACCATTACAACGACATCATCAACACCTGTTTGGAATACGGTATCACCCCAGTTGCTACCTTGTTACATTTCGATACCCCACTAGGTTTCATGGAAGGTAAACCTCCATTACCAAGCAACTTCTCCTACCCAATCTGGAACTACGGTGGTTACTCAGGTACTTACAACAATGTTACTTTTGAAGATGCCTTTGTTCATTACTCCAAGATTGTCTTGTCCCATTTTGCTGACCGTGTCCCTGTCTGGATCACTTTCAACGAACCATTGCTATACACCGGTTACCCATCCTCCATCAAGAACGTTGTCAAGGCCTCCGCAAGAGTCCATGAATTCTACCACCAAGAATTGAAAGCCAGTGGTCAAATCGGTATGAAGTTCAACAACAACTTTGCTAAACCATTGGACCCAAAGAACCAGTCCGACATTGACGCTGCTAACCGTTTCAACTTGTTCCAAATCGGTTCTTTTGCCAACCCATTGTACTTGGGTCAAGACTATCCAAAGGACTGGAAGGAAACTTTCTCCAACTTCACCGACTTTGAATTCACCGAAGAAGAATTAGCCTACGTTGGTGGTAAGACTGATTTCTTAGGTATTGACCCATACACTTACACTTTAGTCACTCCAGTCGACGGTGGTATTGAAGCTTGTCAGACCAACCAATCCCATCCAAGATGGCCATGGTGTATCACTGAATTGCAAACCCGTGAAGATGGCTGGAAGATCGGTTACAGATCCCAATCATACGTCTACATCACCCCACAAGAGTTGAGAGAGTTCTTGGTCTACTTATACCAAACTTTCGAAAAGCCAATCCTGATCGGGGAGTTCGGTTTCCCAGTCTTTGACGAATCCAAGAAGGAGCTAGGTGACCAATTGTTCGACTTACCAAGATCCATCTACTACAGATCCTTCTTAGAAGCCACTTTACAAGCCATCAACTACGATCACGTTGACGTTTTGGGTGCCTTTGCCTGGAGTTTTGCTGATAACTGGGAATTCGGTGACTATAGTGCCCAATTCGGTATCCAAGTCGTCAACAGAACCACCCAAGAGAGATTCTACAAGAAGTCCTTCTTCGACATGGTGGAATACTACCAAGAAAGAACTCACTAGATGTAATACCTGTTTTATATATGCCTTTAAATACAAACACAAAAAAAGTATGGTTTTTGACACACGGGAAAGGAGAAAGGAGGCCATTACGTAATTCGTATATCGTTTATCTATTAGTGTGTGTCCCGAACCAGCGAAATCGACCTCATCGCAACAAAAACAACAAGAGCTGGAACAGGACAGGCACAAAAACGGCTCAAACGCAAAGCAATTCCTGGTGAGAGGAAGATATCCTGGCTACAGAAAGAATGTCAGAAGAGTCGTCTATCAAGTGAGTGATCCTGCTGCAATTGTGGTGTCTTCCACCGCCTTTTTACCCCGTGTAATTAGTACTAACTACTTTGCCCCAGCCAATCCACAAAGGAAGCAAATCAGGGCCAATTGAGGATAAACCCTCCCTTGTTCAAGCTAAAGATCCTTGATGCCCTCAAGAACAACAGTATTGATCAATTGAAGACCCTTGTCGGGTCCATTGAGACCAAAGTCAATGCCTATGAGCTCGAGCAGGTCAAAAGTCTCATCTTGAACTTGGCTGTGCAAGTGGCACCAGCTAAGCTCATAACCAAGTTACTGTCTGAGGAGTACTCCAAGGACTTTGGTATTGACATCAACGAACAAGACAACGACGGGAACACCCCTTTACATTTGGTCGCCTTGAACAACAGAATCGATGTGGCACAGTTGTTGCTTAGAGATCCAAGAATTAATGACACCATTTTAAACAATGACTTGAAACAGCCGATTGATTTAACCAAGGACCTGAACATGGTCTCCTTGATGCAGCATGAAAGAGGTCGCTACATTGAAAAGATCGCCATTGAGTTCAAACAGGCCTTCTTGAACCATGACATGGCCACTTTAGATGAGATTCTAGCTGTCCCAAGAAACTATGAGTTATTAGACATCAATGGCTATGACCCAGAAAGTGGCCAGACAGTCCTTCATGAATTCATTAAGAAGAATGACATCGGAATGGTCAAATGGATCTTGAACCATGGAGGTGATCCTTTCAAGAGAGACAGAAGAGGTAAACTGCCTTTGGAACTAGTGGGAAAGCAGAACGAGACCATGAGACAGATATTGAAAGAAGCCTCACAAGAACAGAGTGTCATTGATACTAATGCTGGTAGAATTGGTGGTATCACTGCTCCTACCTACAAAGGCTACTTGAGGAAATGGACAAACTTCGCCTCTGGTTACAAGTTACGTTGGTTTGTGCTAGATTCTAACGGTATCTTGTCTTATTACAAGAGTCAAGAAGACACAAATAACGCTTGCAGAGGTTCTTTGAATATGAAAAGTGCTCTGTTGCACTTGGATTCATCTGAGAAGTTGAAATTTGAAATTATCGGTGCTAGTGGTAGCAGATGGCATCTGAAAGGTAATCACCCAATTGAGACCAATAGATGGGTTTGGAGTTTACAAGGTGCTATCAGATACTCCAAGGACAAAGAAAAAGCCACAAGAATTGCCCAACAACAAGCCACTACTGGAAGAATCAGTCTGGATCAAAGAAACCTGCTGGGAGCTAACTACAGCACACCAAGCAGAAGAAACAGCAGCAGTTCTTTACAAAGTTCCTTCTCCAACTCAAGTCATCCAACCAGCCATTACTCTAAGCTTGAAAAGACCAAAGATGGTAAACCAGTTGTTGATCATCCTCACATTGTTCAGGATTCTGATTTTGAAGAAGACGATGACTATGAGTACGATGATTCAAGAGAATTGGAAGATATCAATGACACTGCTGGTCCATTTGCCCAAGAGATTTCTGTGTTGAGAAGCAGGTTCTCCATTGAATTGTCCTCTTTGAAAGACTTGCTCGAACTGTTACAGAAAAATGTTAGCGATGAGACTTTGGACATTTCATTGAAGTCTGTCGATTCTTTGATCAACGGGTTTGGAAACTACAACGAACTTGTCAGTAAGAGAGACGAGAAGTTGATCAAGAACTTGAACAAACAAAGGGATATCAATGAGCTATGGATCAACTCTATCAGAGACTTAGAGAATGAATTGTTGGCCAAGAATGAAGAATTGAAAGTCTTTGAAAGAGAGAGAAAGAAGATCAAGAAGGCATTGAACAGAAAGCAATCTTTGAGTGCGCCACTGACAACTACTATGTTTGAAGAATCAGGTGCCAGTCATGAAGTTATTGAAGAAGCCCCAGTTTCACCTGTCGTGACGGTTGAAACTGAACAAGGTGAAAAGAAGGTCATCGCTGAGGCTGTTTCTCCAAGAAAATCTACTCCTGTTCCAAGAACCGATGATCCAGATTATGAAATCTCTCAAATTTTGCAAGATGATGAAGATTCTGATGACGAGTTCTTTGATGCCGATGAATTTTCTGACGCTGAAGAAGAGATCATCCATGAAGAGCCACAAGAAGTTGACATCCCAGAAGTTATTCCAGAAGTTCCAGAACCACAAGAAGAGTCCGAAGCTGGTGATGAAAGCACATTGATCTCTACCCCAGAAGCCAAGACTGAAACCCCTGTCGAAGAAGTCCCACAATTCACTAATGAGCTACAAAGACAGAAACATGAACTACTTGTCAAAGAAGGTTCTTTTCTTGGTTATGAAGATCCAGTTAGAACTGAGCTGCCTTTGAAAGTGGATAACAGACCAAAGATCAGTTTATGGGGTATTTTGAAGTCAATGATTGGTAAAGATATCACTAAGATCTCACTACCTGTCACTTTCAATGAACCTACCTCTATGCTACAAAGAATTGCTGAAGATTTGGAATACAGTGCTTTGTTAGATGAAGCTGCCACATTTGATGATTCAACCAAGAGACTGTTATACGTTGCTGCCTTTGCTGCTTCTGAATACTCATCCACACTTGGTCGTGTTGCTAAACCTTTCAATCCATTGCTAGGTGAAACCTATGAATACTCTAGACCTGATCTTGGTTTCAGATACTTCACTGAACAAGTTAGTCATCACCCACCTGTTAATGCTGCTCATACTGAATCTGCCAAATGGGATTACTATGGTGAAACTTCTGTCAAGGCCGGTTTCAATGGTCGTTCATTCGATGCTCAACCTCTAGGTGATTGGTTCCTACATTTAAGACCTGATTCTGAAGATCATGAAGAAATCTACACTTGGAAGAAGATCACTTCATCAGTTGGTGGTATCATGTTGGGTAACCCACAAATTGACAATTATGGTGAAATGGAAATCATCAACAACAAGACTGGTGATAAGTGTATCGTCAACTTCAAACAGAAGGGCTGGAGAGGTACTTCTGCACATGAATTGAGTGGTGTTATCACTGATTCCACAGGTAAGAAACACTGGGCCATTGGTGGTCATTGGAACTCAAAGATATATGGTAAGAAAGTCACTGGTAAAGAAACTGGCAACATTAAAGATGATACTAGTGGTACTAAGTTTGTAATTTGGCAACCAGCTCCAAGACCTGAAGTTCCATTCCATTTGACCAAATATGCCATTTCCTTGAATGCTCCACAGCCTAGATTGATCCCATGGTTGAGCAAGTCTGACACCAGATTGAGACCAGATCAAAGAGCAATGGAAGATGGTAGATATGATGATGCCAGTAAGTTGAAACATGAAGTTGAAGAAAAGCAAAGGGCTACTAGAAAAGCCAGAGAAAGAGATGGCGTTCAATACAAGCCAAACTTCTTCAAACGTTCTATCCATCCACTGACTGGCAAGGAATACTGGCAATTCACTGGTGATTACTGGGCTTTGAGAAAAGATCATAAACTACCTAAGATTGACATCTTTGTTTGACATATACAGAATGAATACATAATCGTTACATTTTATCAATATCTAGTTATTTTCTATGAATGTCTTATTAGTTACCAACTCTCTAATGAACCGGCATAGTTGAACAACTTCCCTGTGTCCTCGATACTTAACTTTTCAAACAGTTCGACCTGTTTAGCAGCGCTCTCCTCAGGAGTAATGCTAACTGCATCAACAAAACCTCTCATACCAGGGTTTATCTTCACTAGGCCACCAATGATATCACCACCCATATCAGTTTTGACCAACCCCGGGTGGACACCAACAACGGTGAAGTTTTCACCTTTAAGGTCGGAGGCTAGTAATCTGATAGAATGATTCAAGGCGGCCTTGGACTGACCATAAGCAGATGTAGGCAAGGTAGTTTCACGACCCATCGAGGCAACAGTGGATGTAATAAAGATGATCTTCTTCGTATCACGCTTCTTCAAGAAAGGGTAAACTGCCTTAGCAACAAAGATTGGACCTAAAGTGTTAGTGATGTAGTGAGACAAGTATGCTTCTCTTGAAGTGTCGAAGATTGGACCCACAGTCTCAGCGTCACCAATCCCACCATTTGAAATGAAGACATCAACACCATTTGGAGCGAATTCTAATAGTTGTAAACCGATGGAGTCTATTGATTCTTGTGAAGCCAAGTCTAAGGTGATGACATGGACGTTGGATTGTGTCTCAGCGAAGCAATAAAGTTCAGAACTTGAAGAGCGGGCAGAGCCAATGATGGTGTTTTTAGGGTCTTCAGATAGATTTTTGACCAGTTCAAGACCGATACCACGGCTAGCACCTGCGATGAAGTAGACTTTTGACATTTTCTAATGAGAAAGATTATCCATCAGCAGCTAACTTGGGAATCACACTGCTCTTTATACACAGAGCTAAGGCGTAGTCGTTGGGTTCACGGTTCAGCTGCCTTCGAATAAAGCACCAGACAGTACTGTTGTTGAGTCTGAAATGGATTATTAATTGCTTCATTGAAGTTTAGTTGGTGTTGGGTTTAATAAGCCACCAACAAAAAGACCGTGCCAACATGTTGGTGAAAGATGACTAGCAACTCCGGTAAACTCTGATAGGCTATAGAGGCCAGTCATCCAGTTGAACTTTAGGGCTGAAGACTAAGGCATTGTAACACCTAAAGGAGGCTCAACTACACTGTGTATTTGGAGGTATCTCTGTTGAAGGTGTTGAATGTTGAGCTCGGAGTTGTGAACTCTTTTCTCCGAGATGACGGAATTCCGTGTACTGCGAATTGTTCGCCATGAAACTTGAAAGCTCTTATTCGTTTTATTTACAGTGGTTTGTGCCTGAAATTGAACATTGTTAGTTAATCTCTCAGCTGATTATTACATAATTCCTGTCTCTTTTGGCCATTTGCGTTCTTCCAACTTCCATGGTAATGATGGCGAACCAACATGACTTCTTCGTCTCTATTCTCCTTACCATTGAAATAAGGCTCAGGAACGATCATAACATCCTCCACAATCAGAGGCTCTTTGATATGTGTGACGTTTTCCCAGCCTAAATTGACATTTGGACCGTGGCCATATGACAATTCTTTATTTTCTGGGTTCTTATGTCTCGTGGTCTCCCACGTCAGTGTCAAATTGTTGAAGTTTCTTATCCTTGGGTTGGTCAATGAGTTCACATAGGCAAAGACAGCGTCTGTGTACGCTGGTGGGCCTGTCAATTCCATGATACCGGTATAGTAGGACTCCTTCCCTTTACTAAAATCGTACTCAATACCATCTTTAGTCCAAACCTTGGTCCCCGAGTTGTATTGGTCAAGAGCCTTCACAATGTTGGAGATTAAAATGGCAAATATTGGATGATGTGGTTTGCTCTGCATGGTCCATTGACATAGCTGGACACGACGACCAAAGATTCCTTTCCAATCAGCACAATCGCATTCACCTTCTAACCCAGTGACAGCACCAAGTGTGTTTTCTTCGCCATACAGCGTTTCATTGTAACTGATCCATTCAGAGAACGGTTTCATCTTCTCAGTGTCTGTGTCAGCGTAGATACCACCATTCAGAAACAGTGCACAATAACGGAAGAAGTCAAACTTTAGGATGTTTCTAGGAAGGGTGTTGAAAGTCTCGATGATTTCTGGAAAGAGGGCACCAAAATGACGAAGCAACAAACGATATAGTTCCTTATCATCATAGACATAGTGTTTGAAGTCAGGTTCATTCTGAAACCAAGTCTTGACTAGTTTGGAATGCATACCAACGTTCTTGTCTTTGTCTGACTGTGTGATTGTCTTTGGCAATGGTGTATTGTCAATCTTGTAAGGGAACACATACTTCAGTCTATCTAGGAGTGGCATTTCCAGTATTTCCTCGTCTGTTGGCAACTTTTCTTCTTCTTTGACCTCTCCTTGTTCAGGCTCGGCATCTTGTGTCGTGTCCTCTTCTTGTTGGACTTCGCTATTGTCTTTGAAATAACTAGGCAGTGACTTCTCTGGGATGATTTTGCTGATGATCTGGGTAGTAGAAGTCTCTGACACTGTAATTTGGATGATGATGAGCAGTGAGATGAAGGAACCCAAGCCAATAAACCACAGCTTCCTCGTGGAAACTCGACTCATGGAATGAGCGATGTGTCTTGTTTGTTCAACAATAGGATCGATGATCCCTGCAAAAGACATTTTGAAGAGCCTTTTGGGGGAACAAACCAGGTATTAGTATTCAATAGCACCACAACTTCGATATGACCCAGCAGCACACCAATGAAACACACTTTTATAACCTGAAAAACAGGTGAACAAGACTTCAAGTTAATCTTTTTAGACCCTACATCAATCTGGAGATTGCCCGGGGCAAAATGGTAGAGATTCGCATTTTTCCGAAGCGTGCTGCTCCTACCAAGTATCGGATATTTGCAACAGTTAGATAGTACAAGTCTCCTTCTATGTCTCTCCTGAGAACATCTCTTTCTTGGTAACCTTGAGCTCCTTGTATAAGAGAGTAGTCTCTTGTCTCTTGTGCACCGCAATTCTTTGAGTGCAAGTTTTATTATGAGGGGGACAAAATTGTTAGCGGCACATTAATTCAGCAAGTTAATCTGGCCGCCTATAATAAGGTATAACTGACCAAGAATAATACAAGCACATCATATTATATATTGGCTACCAATGCAGACCTACATGACGTCGCACGAACTGGAACATTTTACCCGCTTGACTTTTTTTAAGTTCGACAGAGAGTCAACGATCTCCTTCCTTGCTTATGACTTCTGGGATTTCGATACTTTCAAAGCTCAGTTCGTCAAGAATCATGAGAAGCATGTCGATGAGTGTGAAAAGGTAAGAAGGAGCCCTGGCTTTACTGATGATCAACGCAAGGCTGCTGTTGAGCTCCATCATTTGAAGAGCCCAGCTGTGCTATGGATGCCAGACTTCTACGCTGTTGGAGGGGCTGGTCGCTTGAATTGTTATATTCCAAAGGGTATCACCAACACTGAGATCACCAAGTTCTATGGGAAGGTCGGTATTCCATTATCAGAACCAAATGCAGAAGGTAACGAACAGGAAGAGCTCGAAATGGACCTTGAATCCATGCTTTTACGTCTCACAAATTTGAAGGTGAGAATGAACAGAGTTGTTGAAGCTATGTTAGATAAGAGGGCACAAGAGCCATACAGACCACTTCAGAACACTCAAAACGTCTACACAAAATCTCAGGTCAAAGCGAAGCTGCTTGATAAGTTCTTCAGTAATCATAAGAGGTTTTCATCACCATTTGATTTTGAAAAGTATTTCCCTGTTGTTGATGGAAAGTGTTTTTAAGCCGGTCCCTGAAGGTAAAGAGTGCTTCCTGAGATTTGATGATATCGTGAATTTCTTCATGATGCTGTTTCACCCAAAGAACTTTGTATCCCAATCTGTTGGTTTGTCTAGGGACAAAGACCGAAGTGCATGTTCTGAGGAGGCCCTATTCTACCGTTATCAGAAAGAGGTCGATTTGAGCGATGTCGGAGACGTATTGGGAAGCTGTTTGATGGATGATGAGTCTTCAATAACAGTTGAAGACAGGTCTCAAACCACAAGGGTGATTGCCTCACGTTCAATAGAGGCAGATTTTCGACTACCAACCACCGATGGAGGTCCACATGACTCAGAAAGATCCAATATCAATCAGGAAAATGCATCCAACAGCTCTCCGATCACTTATTGCCAGAAGATTTCTGCTAGAGAGCCAGTCCACTTGTACGCAGAGAATGGTACTGTGAGGGAAACGGAAACCATTGCCACATGCGTCACGGTTTACCTGAAGCATCTGTATAGGTTTGAAACTGACATGAACAAATTCCTGGATGAGCTTGATGATAGGGATTCTGAACCTGATGCGACTTGTAAATTATTCTTGCTACTGAATCTGATGCTTTCTTACTCATGTGAACAATTTTCACCGTTCACTATTATCACTAACCTTCAAGATCTATATGTCCTCAAACTGCCTTACGAAGAGCTTGTTAGACAATCCCTCAACCAGGATATTATGAGATTTTCTGAGTCTAAGATCTGTGGGAATGTTGACCTTTCCAAATGCCCAATAACTTTCGTGCTCTCTATATTAACAATCCAAGGTTACAGAGAATTCAAGGAGCCGATGGAGAAGAACTCTCTGTTAAAGAATGTCATCCCACCATTCAGTATTTCTCAATGGCAAACTCCTTTGGTTACAAATGCATGGACTACGTGCCTTCTTGAAGCCCATGGAAAGAGATCAAGAGATCTTGCAAGATATCAAGTTGTGGAGGAGATCGCTAACAAATTACTATTTGGTGGTGCGCAAACAAATAGGGCCATTGATACACCAGATCCATATAAGGACAAGGTCTTAGAGCTAATAGAAAGATGGTTTAGTGAATCTGGTTTTGATACTCTTGAGTCTGTGTTTTTCAAGAGGGTGAAGAGCCCAGAAAGAAAGAACTCAGCTTCGTTCAATCTTCTTCATGTGATCCAGGGCCTGTACTGTTACTTAGCCGAAGATATCGCCACTGTTCTAAAGGTGGAGTATTGTGACCATGAACCTGGGACCAAGTTAATCATGAAGCTATATGATCCGGTCAAACTTCTCCCCAATGACGATTACTATCTGCAGCCATTGAATGACTTCCCGTACCCAGACGAGTTACCACTTGGCTTCTACAGAAATACAAAGAATTTGTTGGTCCAATGCTTTTCGAAAGAGGTTTTGGTATATTTGAGACTGATGGGGGCTGCTGAAGAAAATATTGCTTATAGTAGGATTGCTCCAAGACTACTGCAATATGGTTTCCTATTCAACGAAGATCTGATTGGGAAGAGTACTTCCAAGAGCTCTCTATACCATCTCACAAAACCAGGGGATGGCGCTAAGTTGAATCAGCAGGGCCCATACATACTACTAGAGCACATTCAAGAAGTTGAAAAACCAAAGTCCTTGACATTGGAGGAGAAGAGGCAGGTACTGAGTGATGGTCGCAGTAAGCTGAAGCTCCTACACAGATTGAAGATCCTTCAGAATGACATGTGGTCAGCTACTTCCATTATAACCAAGAACAGAGATGGCACTCCAGGCTACGAGGTCGTGTTCATTGATTTTGGAAAGGCAAAGATGGGAATTAATCTATCTTCTAGTGAGGACGAGAAACATTTCAATTTGAAAGTGAGAGAAGAGTGGTCAGCAAAGAGACCGAAGACGAATATAAGTGATTAAGATGAAGAGGATCCGGTCTGGTGGGAGTTCATGACAGAGCCTACCCAAGCCCAATTTGATCAGTAGGTGAAGACCTTTGAAGAAGAACTGTGTAGTAGATATGTGCTTGACATCACAAAGGAGGAGCTCGACGAGATACATACAGGCTTATAGAGGCTGAACCGAATCGAAATATTAACTTTGACCTGAAAGCAATAATAGCAATAATACTGTAAGCAGCTATGCCTTAAGCCTCTGAAGTAACAATACTTCTGTGTCAGTCTGTCTTTTTATACGGCAGTTTATCAAGATCCTGGAAACAAATCGTCTTGAGAGACGTTTAGCTTTCGGAATAAAACCTTTCTGAACTTAAGAAGCTCATCCTCGAACTCTTTTTGTTGAGGTTGCGGCACCAACGAGTATACAGTGGGATCCTCTGGCCTTTCTGGTGATCTTTCTCTCATAGTACTTTTTTCCGGATCATAGCCAGCTGCTGTAGGATTAATTAGCGGTTTACTCAGCTTAGAATGGCTGAAGTCATTGATCAATACCTCATATGCTCCCACTCTGAAAAGCCTATTGTTCATTCTAATTTCAACATTACAAGGTTGAAGCGATCTATGGAGTATCCCCATATCATGTAGCTTCCCCAGCTTCAAGCAGGCGTTGTCAAATATGCCTCTCTTATCTTCAATGCTGAGAGCGGAAATGTCAACTTCCTTTGTCTTCTCTGATAGAATATAGGCCCCTTGCTGATTTAGCACAGAAGTCTTGGGCCTGTGCAAACCATAGAGTACTTCCTTCTTGACTTGATCGGTCTCCAGATCCTCGTTATTCAAAAACCCATATGATATTAAGCGTGGAGCAATCTGTACGCCGAAGCCATCATTGAGCACCTTCTCCAAATGCAAGTAGACCAGCACTTCTCTCATCCAGAGCTGTACTATCTGTGAAGATATGTTTCTGAAGAATCCTGGTCTCAGCCTCCACGACGGATTGTGTCTAATTGGAGGACTGTCCTCGTCCAAGGATTCTGCGTCAAACGTAAAGTCATAAGTCCAATCATCCTCCCGTTGGTCGTTTCTAATTGGTGTTCTCTTGACAGGATCGAAGATCTTCATGATAATAGGAGCACCGGACTTATATTCGTTCGGTTTTAAGGAGATTGTTGTATACTGGTCTGAGTACCATTCGTGGCCGCTTATAACCTCTTGGATAATGAAGTCATTGCATTCGGCTTGTTTTAGTTTAAGGTACGTATTGACTCCAATGTTAAGCCATACGCGAGAAGAATACTGCTTCTGATATTGCTGAAAACTTCTTGCTTCTTTTCCTTTAACTCCATATCCTCGTCATAACGCTCGATTGTATTCCTACCCAAACACCACAAAATAACATCTTTGGAAGCCTTATACATCTTTAGGTCTCGGATGATCTTGTTGTGAGACTGAGGGAGAGCCATCGTCCAAAGATTTGTGGAGAGTGATTGTCTGTAAGGGCCAAGTTTGAACTCATCCATTCTTGCCTTGAACTCAGAATTTTCAACAGTGTGCTTCTCGAACTCCAGACCAATCTTAACGCTCAAGATTGATGAAATCATCAGCATGTTACACTTTGAGAGATCAATGGGACCACAGATCTCAACTTTTGAGAAACTGAGCTCAGTGCGGTTTGTCACCAGCTCTTCCAAGGGAAGTTTGATTACGTATAACTTCTTCAAATTTGTGATCATCGCTATGGGTGTAAGTGAGACTTGTGCATATGAGAGCAATTGGTTCAAATAAGCCAGCACTCTAGTGTTTTTATCTGAGTCTTCAAACACGGACATTGTGAGGTCTTTCATTAACTTGTCAATGTACCTCGTACCTCCATAAAACCCAACAACTGCCAGATTCGCCCTGAAGTCTCCCGATGTGGTTTCCCTGGAGAAAATCCGATGTACAAGATCTAAAGAGGGATACCTTGTGGTACGCTCCTCGTTCAGATCAGTCTCACCGTAAAGCGAATTGCTAGCTGGCAGAGGTAGTAGATCTCCCCGGAGTATTTCCTCTCAACAAACTCAGTGATAAAAATGGAGTTATCGCCGCCATTCACATCGGTGAAGCACCCCTTAAAGGCCTCGCGTATGTTTGCCAGAGCATATTGGTCAAAATATCGGTTACTAAGGTCACTATCTGGGTACTTGCTGGGATGTTAAAACACGATGTCTCATAGAACTTAGTTGTATGGAAATACTTCTGTAGCAAGGGATCATCCGTAGATGATCTGCCAATGCGAGGATTAGGACTATGTTTCACCTTAGAAGAAGGCACGCAGCGAGAGAGGGAAACTTGGAGGTAGATAGCTTTCTGAATGATACATTTTATGATAACTGAAGGAGGTGGCAGTACTTGAATATCAAACTCAACCCCATGCTGTTCCAAGATTCTCCCGATCTCCTCTTCTGGTAAGCTTTCACTTAGCTCCACAATGCACAAGGTGTCCTGATTAATGTACCTGTATGGGTCCGGTTTCCAAAATACGCTAGGTGTGTTCAGGTGTAATAACTCGATAGCTGCACCACAATCTTTTTCCTCAATCTGTGGGTCATTTTGAATCTTGTAGCATTCTGCTCGGTGTGTTTCCATGTCTTTTATAAACTGTACCCTGAATGTCTCTGGGCACGACCAATCAAGTTCGAAATAACGCCGCGCCTGAAACGTACTAATCTTCCAGACATTACGTTTTGTAAACGCCTGTATTTCTTCAGCTTGGAACTTCATGATGTTCTTAATTGCAGCGTGAAACCCCCAAGGCGGAGTTGAATAGTGCACCAAAATAGCGGATAATAATAACAGCTATTTTATGAGCGCTCGGTATACCTCCGCGAAAACGTTTTATGTGCTCTACTTACTCATTAAAATCAAACAAAAACTCAAGATCTATACACTCTATCAGCTTACTCCTTCTTCTTTTGACCTATACCATTCATCCACAAGTGTCCCACAAAGTCAAACCACTTATAATCTGTCTCGTTCCACTGGACGACCAAACCTTGTTGGTCCAAATTGACACCAGAACCAATGAACTCATAAGCACACCAAGTGTAACCATAACAGTACTTATGCTGGTCAGTCCAACCACGATCTGGGTTCCCATCTTCGTTCTCTGCTAGGTTTTCTTGTGGTGGTGGAACAATGGCTGCTCTGATGGTGGTTTCTTCACGGTAGTGTTTTTCCAATTCATCTTGTTTCCAACCTTTGAACAATGGCTTATCTTTGTCCTGGCCGGCAGCTGGGGTGTTCTTACAGAAGGTCATACCTGAATTGATCCACAGCAGTGTCTTTTTGTCATGACCGTCAATGTGACCTGGGTGGTTAGAACATAGTTCTCTGGCTGGAGAATTTGGTAGTCTCTTGTTTTCCATTGGAGTTAATTCACCGATAGAGGCAGCACCTAGACCGTTGAACTCGTAGTTCTCATCACCGACAACGGAAAGACCTAGCCAGAACAGTTCTTTATCACCATGGACCTTGGAAGTGGTTGTACTCCAGAAGTTCAATTGCACAGCGGCAAGCATCCCTGAGAAATGTCTCTTTCTGTTCACGGCAACGACACCGGATTCCATGAAGTGGTTTCTTCTGTACCCAATGAATCTGTTGTCCAAGGTATGGTTTGTCACTAGTGGGATGTTGTAGAAGTAGTTGTCCAATTTGGAAGGGAACAGTCTCTTGAAGTAATTGACTTGATTCTGTGTGTTTTGACCTTTCAGGGCACGATCTTTGAAAAAGTAGGCACCCTTTTGAACGTATTCTGGGAATGACAAGATTTGGTCTAGCTTCACGAATGGCACTGTGTCTGTATCAATAAGGATCATTTCTTCGAATGAGTTGAACAAATAGGCTAATAGCTTGTTGGCGTATTTCTGGAAATGGTCTTTGAATTCAGGCTTGATGGATTGACGAACGTTGACAAACCAGACTTCTTGCTTTGGGAACTTCAAATCAGTTTCAAGTTTCAAGTCTTCATAGATTGATGGTAATTGATCAGTGGTGACGTCTCTTCTAAATTCATGGATCAAGGCCTTTTGGTTGTCTTCTGATAAGTCACCCTTGTGAACGATTTGGACAGGTAAAGTATTCCCGTTGGCTCTTAGAACCCAAGCTAATCTCTTCAATTCACCAACTTGACCATCACCGGCACTGACGACGTACCCTTTCCCATTGATGGAGTTCTTGAATGATTTCAGGAAACAATGTGAACGATCACGTTTGATCAATTTGGCCTTGGTGATGTCTGCATATTCGTCGTTTTCGTAGTTTTCAACACTGGTCAAGTCTGGGACACCGATTGATTTGGTGCCGTCCCATCTTGTGTACACTGGGATGATGTTTGATAACCAAGGGAAGATTCTGGCTTCGGTATCATAGCATAAATCTTGAGAGTTCTCACTACCAAATTCATATTCTTCCTTTTCTTTGAAGTAGGAACTGACAAAGCCCAACTTTGACACTGATTGATCCTCAATGAAACATTTCCCAAAGACACGTAGAGTGGATAGGGCATCAATGATCTTGTTATCAATCTTGTTGGAATCGTACTTCTTGGACTCGTATTCCTTTTCCAATTCTGTGATCTTCTTCTCGTCCAAGTTCAAGTCAGGTGTTTGTGATAGCTTGTAGTCCAAAAACTCTTGGAACGTGTATAAGTTGTCATCATGACCCGTTGTGTCGAAATTGTCAAACTTCCAGTTATGGTTGATGTTTGACATCTGGTCAAAGTAGTAATTACACTTCTTTTCCCAAGACAACTTCTGGAATTGTTCAGGAGTGTAGTGTTTCAAGATAGCATCGTAGTTGGAAGCATAGATGTCAGACTTCAGCAAGATCAGAGGAGCAGCACTGGAGAAGTATGAGCCTGCAGTTCTTAGGAAGAAGAATTGGCCTAGAATGATAATGATCAAGATCCCGATGAAGATGTGCAAGTTGATGAAACGTTTGTTCAAAGAAGCGTTCCTCAGAGCATGCACCAGGGCCTGGGCGTATCTTATCCCCTGGTTCAGGACCCTTTCAGTGGAGGACATGGTGTAAAGCTGAAAATTCCTGACCGTGTTATGAATGGGAGAACGTGCTTAGTTGGAAAAAAAACACAGGAAAACAGCGAAGTCCAGGACACACAGCAGTAAGGCAATCAGACAGTCCAATCAAAGAAGCAAAACTCAGCTCAGTTCAGTGATCTTTGTGTCTTTTTGTGGATACCTGGAAAGTTTCCTTCATTTCGTCCAAAACTTGTGTTTTTTTTCTTTCGATTGATCTATTTTTGTATGGGCGAACTGTAAAAATGAGCAAGCCCACAAAGGGCGATCAGGTACCCCTTTTCCGGGCCATTTGAGTGGCAAATCAGCAGGTTTTATTAGTTCTGGCGTGTGTAGAGGGAAAGAGCGAAACTTTGGTTTTCTCCCCGTGCAACTCCCAGCCGCGTGGCGTCCCCGTGGGCCATGTACGCGGTGCAATCGTGATTAGAGTCTTATCGCGTCTGAAATACGCGTCTGTTACATAACCAACTATCAGCCTTCGGAGTTCTACAGCCACACAAATCAATAGTTAATAACACAATATATATCTAGAATGTGGAACGCTAGTGTCCTTGTAGTCGCTCATCCAGCCACTACGGCTGCCCTATGACCTGCTGTATGGGTTGCCCTGGGCATATGGGTTCCCCTGTTGTGGAGCACGTTGTTGATAAGGGTTCCCACCTTGCTGTTGGCCTTGTTGTGGAGGTGGAGCGGCAGAGCCCTGTTGGTATGGTCTGTAGCCACCTTGTTGTTGAGGCTGGGCGAACCCTTGCTGTGGTCTGGCACCTTGTGAGGTCTGTTGGTATGGGTTCCCCTGTGGCTGTTGACCTTGAGGTCTTGGGCCTTGTGGATGACCTTGTGGATAGCCCTGTTGGTAGCCTTGTTGTTGTGGAGGTGGCTGTTGGTATGGGTTTCCCTGTTGTTGTGGAGGTGGACCTTGTTGAGCAGGTTTTCTCTGTGGTGGGTACTGTTGTTGTTGAGGTGGAGGTGGACCTTGGGATTGGTATCCCTGTTGAGGTGGAGGTCTTGGACCTTGAGGCTGCTGCTGACCTTGTGGGTATTGTTGGTACTGTTGTTGAGGTGGACGCTGTCGCTGTAATGGAGCACCTTGTTGTTGTGGAGGTGGTTTTCTCTGTTGAGGTTGTTGTTGTGGAGCTCCTTGAGGAATCTGTTGTGGTCTTGGACCTTGTGGCTGTTGCGCGTAAGGAGCACCTTGCTGCCTTTGCTGTGGAGGTAGGCCGCCTTGCTGAGGTGGAGGTAGGCCGCCTTGCTGAGGTGGAGGTAGGCCGCCTTGCTGAGGTGGAGGTAGGCCGCCTTGCTGAGGTGGAGGTAGGCCGCCTTGCTGAGGTGGAGCTTGTCTTTGTGGTTGAGATTGTTGCTGTGGTGGTGGTGGCTGTTGTTGATATGGGTTCTGTTGTTGAGGTGGAGGACCTTGTCTGTACTGTTGTTGTGGAGGTCTTTGCTGCTGTTGCTGTTGCTGTGGAGGTGGAGCTTGTTGTTGTGGTTGTGATTGAGGTGGTGGAGCACGTCTTTGTGGTGATGGCACAACATTGACTTGCTCTTGAGAACTTGGAGGTGTAAATTTCTGAGCTTGAGATCTTGGAAGACCAATATGTTGAGGTGGAGCAGCAGGTAGTGGTTGTTGTTGGTATGGTGATTGTTGAGCTGGTGGTGCAGGTTGAGGCTTTGGTGGACCAGTTGGGTAAGGTTGTTGTTGTTGTTGTTGTGATGGTTGATCGTTCCTCAAATATTGAGCATATGGATCTGAAGGTGGAGCACCGTCTAATGGAGATTGTTGAGAAATTCTACCACTAGTGTAAACTTGTTCAACTTTGATAGCAGGAATTGGCTTACTCTTTGACTGGACAGATAACTGTGGTTCGTCTGTTAAAGTAGATGGGGCAGCACCATAGCCTGGATTGAAAACATCATCGTTCTTGGATCTTTGATCATCTTCAATAATCTTTAAACCTGAAACACCCTTCTTGAACACTTCATCATCGTCAAAATCTTCGTCTAGTTCATTCTGACTTGGATTAGACTTGAAATTAGAGTATGGGTTTGAATGTTGAGAGGCTTGGAATGATTCTTGAGATTGGAATGGTTGCTTTCTTTGAATGTATGGATCAGATGAAGCACCGGATCTTGTTTGATACAGACCATTAGGACCCGATGGTGGGGCCAATTGATGTCTACCCAGACTCTCAGTTGACTGTTTGTAGCCTTCGTTGGCCTTCACGATACCTGAATAATCTTCATAGATTTGTGTAATTTCAGAGTTTCTGTTGTTTCTTGGAGGTGATGGTGGGCCACTTTCTTCACCTGAGTCAATATTCAGAGAACTTGCTTTGGAGATTGTGGAGTCTCTGAATTTAGGTTGAGGTAGGAAACTTGGTGATAGTGGAGACATTGGTCTGTTTTGTAATGAACCAACACTTCTAACATCCATGAAATCTTGAGAACCAATAGCTGGAGAGTTGATAGCACCAATGACACCATGACTTGAACCACAACCGGTGTAACCAGAAGATAACTTTCTTGCTAACACTTCTTTAATCTTGTGTCTCCAATCCGTTACCAGCCAGGTTGATGAAGATGAGTTACTTGAAAGCAGGATCAAGTCGTCAACTTCCAAATAATGAACATGCGGTAGCACAGGCAAACCGAATAGCAATGAATTGATTTCAGTCTTGTTGGCATTCAATCTCTTTGGTCTACCATAAAGGTTAAAAGTATTTAGTAGTGGGATCAAGAATCTGATCAACGTGTCATAACCTGGCACAGCACTGTGTTGCTCTGGCATGAAATAAACTGAAGCTTCTTTTGGAAGAGCCTTCTTGGATGAATCAAAGAAAACAGTACCTTCTAGCTTAATCATTGTACTGTGATCAACCATTTTGACGGCATTTGGATACAAGGCATAAGCAGCACTAGCATCTTTGATAATGGCCATTGCCGTCTTTTTCTGTTTCTTTTCATCTTTGAAGAAGGAAACACTACCTTTGTAAACTTTGGAGCCTTTGGACTTCTTTTGAGGTTGTTCAATAACAGCGTAACATCTCTTCCATGGCATACCTGAACCAAATCTGACACTGACCCAATCTTCATAGTCAAATTTAGTGTCGGCCAAGATGGTTCTGATATCAGACAATTTAGCACCTCTTGCAGATAACAAAGCACCGGTGTAAGCTTCTTGTAGAGAAGTGTATTCAAAAGTTGCCAGTCTGAAAGCTGAATTCCAACGTTGGAAGTCTTCGATGTCTGGGTACTGTAATAGGAACTGATTTTTCAAAGTTGTGGAAACAATAATGACGTTTTTCAAGCCTTGGTTGTTCTCCAGTTTATCAACGGCTCTGAAGGAAGAATCGGTGAAGTTGATGTAGTCAGGTTTGGAACTAGCATTAATCAAAGCTTCTGTATCATTTTGATGTTTTTCCAATTCTTCAATGTTCCAGACAGCCAATTGTGTCCCTAAAAGAACACCGTACACTTCTCTCCAACGGCGATTAGCGATAGGTTCACCTTCGGAATTAATACTCTGTAGAAGCATAAAGACACCCTCGTGGTAACGACGATGGGCCTGGGCACTTAGCAAAGTGACGATAGGACTTAGCTCGGGACTGATGGAGTCATCTGGGGTGTTGCCTACGAAGGAGCCCAGTGGTGGTGGCTGTGGAGTGGTGGAAGCAGAACCAAAAGCGCCCTGATTCGGGTTGGGGGACGAGTTCCCTGAAGGGCCACCGGAAAAGAGTCTCTTCATAGTGTGCTGCTGTGTGTGGAGTGGATGAAGCGCTGGAGTGGATGAAGCGGCGTGTGTTCAGTAGCTTAGCTAGATCAAAGTGTGGCCTAAGTAACCGTGGTGATTTGTGGCAGAAGACAGGACAGAAATGGCAGCCTGTGAGCGATTTGGCCCGTTCTTGCTGGGAAATGTAGCGCGAAAGCGTATGGTAAGGAATGTGGTGGAAGATCAGGCACTGGGCAGAGATGTTGTGTGCCGCTGGTGACCTGTTTGTGTGTTGACGTGGAGTTTTGTCTTGTGTTGATTTTTCATTTTTCGATAAATTTGGCCTCTTTTTCTCTTTTCTCTTTTCTCGCCAACGACGGGTTTGAGCCCTGGTGTTTATCTCTTGCCGGATCCGGCCGGTAGGGCCAGCAGCAGACGCAGCATGAGGTAAACGGTGGAAGTGCCTGCTAGCGAGTGTTTAGCGTGGTGAGAATGTTACATGGGCAGTGCTAAGTGTTAATAGAGTGGCTGTGCTGTCTTCTACGCTTTTCGTGGCCTTTTTACGTGTCGTTTTGGCGTGTTGTTGACGTTTTTATGGCCATTAGAGCTTAGACCCATATGGCTTGTTACCATGGCAATTCTCTGGGCATAGACACTCGTATAAGAGCCCCATACGGGAAACGGGCATGGGCCTCGCTCCAACTGGGTGAGGCCCTTTGTGGGGATCACTTCTAGCGATGGTGCAGCGAGACGTGTTCAGTTTGGAAAGGTACACGTACTGTACAGTGTATACCATGATCATGATCCTCGAGATTTCTACTCTCCGCAATTTCAGATCAGAACTGTGACTTCCAGGGAGATCCAATTTCAAGTATAGCTCGCAGGCTCTCAATAAAGCAGGTGCAGGTGACTCTCCAGATGGCAGGCTCGATAACTCCATCTCCACTGCAGCTATTCTCTCTCCCACTGGTCATCCCGATAAGACACGATACAGAGGTAGACAGCCTTCTGCGTCTTTGACCTATGACAGGTTTTGGTGAATATCCGCAGTAATCGGGCTTCTAGAAGAGTCAATTGGCACTACGTGTAACCTAGTACGTTGTATTGGCCCTGACTGCTGACAGTGACAAACTCTAAGCACGTAGCTCTTCAGGTTCGGGTCTGTTTGTGCACTTACGACCCTTTCTTTGAGGCGTAAAAACTGAAAACAGGTGTCGAGGCAACCACTTCGAAAAATCCAAGACTTGGAGGGTACGAAACTAGCCATGATGAGACTTCAAGGATCTCACCAGTGTTCCAGAACTCCTTAAGGGTACCTCAGATGCTATAACACCTAATGCCCAAGTACAGTCGCCGTTTGGGGCGTCTATGTGTTCAGTCCTGTGTGATAGTGGTGTTGTTATGGCTGCTGAACAGTCGTTTACAGAGAAAAACTGTGCTTGATTACGTTAGTGATGGTGGTACTTGTGTTGAATATTGGGAAAACAAGGTCTTTGAGCCCCTGATGGTTGATTCAAGCGCTAAAGAGGTAGACTATGGCCTTGTGAGGAATACGAGGTTGTTTGGTCAATGCTTTGTCAAGTTACAGAACCAGTGTGATGAAGAACAGGAAGCCAGGGTTTATGACTGGTTCAGTGGGGAATCGCCAATAGTCAGTGATACTGGGAAGCCACTGTTTGAACTACATGATGGCTGCAAATTTTCTCAGATCAAACGTCAATTACAAGGTAAAGGTCTGGTCATCTCAGCTGCTGATTTCCATTTCAAAGAACTGACAAACCTTATCACGTTGTTAAGAGCCCTTGAGACCACATTGCCCATTCAGATCATTCATAGAGGTGATATCACTGATTTCACGATGGCGAATCTACATAAAGTTGTACAGGCTGATGTATTGAACGTTGTGTCACTAAGGATACTATTGGACGAGGAAAAGAGAGGAAGTTGGCCCAAGATAAACATTCAGTTCATCGATGTGAGCCCTGTAATCAAAAAGGGGTATGAAACGAAGTTTGTGACCTTTTCAAACAAGCTATTGGCGCTATTGTTCAGTTCATTTGAAGAAGTGGTGTTGATTGATGTCGATACGGTGCCCTTTATCGCTTTACAAGAGGTGTTCCAATTTCCGGAGTATAATGCCATTGGTGCCTATTTCTTCAAAGATCGTGCTATCAATAGACAACTGGTGAATACTACTGAGACCTTGTCCATGTTTCGTCAATTGATGCCACTCAAATCTGATTCACAATTCGGGATCAAACAAGTCACGGATCATACGCTGAACAACACGATATTTAGAGAGTTTTCACACCTCCAGGAGAGCGGTATGGTTATCATGGATCGTTCCAGGCATTTTGAAATGGGGATGATGGCCCTGACGCTATCATTATTCCAAAAATCACTGATGGAGACCATTTGGGGTGATAAGGAGCTATACTGGTTATCGATGAGTGTCATTGGTGATGAATCTTACCATTTCAACGAAAACTTTGCAGCATCGATAGGTGAAATATCTACTGGTACACGTTCTCACTTCCCTAATTCAAAGTCCAAGGAGTTATGCTCTAGTCATCCGGCTCATATCATCACTAGAGGCGGAAAGCATGAATTGATCTGGATGAATTCTGGTTTCAATTATTGCAAAAGAATCATCTCTGAAGACCATACAAACCCTTTCTTCCTAGGTTGGGATCCAAAGGATATTGTCAAGTTTAGAAAATCGCCCATGAAGATAAGACAAGCTTTGATTCCTCCTGTTCCTTCATCGCCATATAAAGTACCTGAGAATCCTGATGAACCAACAAGAGGTTGGATGCCAAAGGACTATTGTGAATTGTACACTGTGTGTGCCTATGACCAGCTAGAGAATGGTAATAAGGGTCAAGTAGTGGTGTTCACAGAGGGAGAAGCTCGTACATTTGATTACTTAGGGATGGTTTGGAGTAGAGGTATCCATGTCTTGACCGCTCTGTCATAATCACTCACACTAGTGTATAGATACCAAATAGAAAGCTTATCACTACAAAGGAATAAACATCCCATTTTTCTGTATGTTCCGAATCATTAAAGAGTATATATAAAAAAATGGCATTAATAAGTTTCTTCGATTTAGTTTTTCTCAAATAACAATGTGGTTGAATGGTGAATAAAACAAATCAAATGAAAAAAAAAGAGCCATTAGTTATCCTTGACCTTTTTGGAAATTGTAAGATAAAACCCATAATACCTTATTTTGGACGAACTTAAGCCAATGATGGGAAGTTGATGTCGTCAATGGCTGGGGCAGCAGTCTTGGCTGGTCTTGGGGCTTTACCGCCTCTTGGAGCCTTACCACCTCTTGGACCTCTGGTGGAGTTACCTCTACCTCTGGCACCACCTCTAGCACCACCTCTGGTTGGAGTAGATTTTGGTAGTTCATCGGAGAAAGTGGCATCAAAGTCCAAGAAGTTCTTGGTCTTCAAAGTCTTTGACTTCAAGGTCTTGGTCTTGGTGGCTTGGATGAATGATTCTTGTTCCTTGACAATGATATCTTCTTCGTTGACGGCTTCAACGGTTCTGGTTGGAGTGGCAACAGCTGGAGCAGCAGCTTCTTGTTCCTTCAAGTAGTCTTGGAAAGATTTCTTGACTTGCTTTGGTTCAGCATCTTCGGCCAATTCTTCTTCAGCATCTTCGGCACCTTCGACTTCAGCGTCTAATTCACCTTCAGCATCGGCAGTCCAGCCGGCTTGTTTGACTTTCTTTGATGAGTCAGTCTTACCAGTCTTGTTTTGACGGTCGGTCTTGGTGGCCTTGACTTGTCTCTTTGGAGCTTTTGGTTCTTCAACACCCTTGGCCTTGTTGGCGGCTCTGCCGGCAGATTTGTCCTTGAAGGCAGCGTCGTTACCGGTTGGTTGAGGACGGTTCTTTCTGGCACGGTCTGGGTTTGCCTTTGGTGGAGCAGCGTCAGTCTTCTTGGAAGAAGTGGTCTTCTTGACGATTTCTCTTGGGACGGAAACGTCATTGGCGTCTTCGACGTCGTTACCTAATAGGTCGAATGGGTTCTATAGTAGATTGTTAGTGATCAATGGTCTTTAAAATTGGGTAAATTTCACATTGTGGCACTCCATGATTCATACAATAGAGCAAAAAGGCGGAAATCAAACACACATTTGATAATAGGCAAAAACGGGTCAATCCTGGACGAATTGGACCACTTCCACCACACAAATTGCAAAAATGCCGTCCTTTGCCACTCGATGAATCATCCGTGCACAATTGGGAGACAACATACACTCATTTTTTCCTGTTTTAATCGAGTTTGACCAGGTGACCAGACAAAACTGAAATAAATTTTTCAATTTTCAGCGTCGTCGATGTTGAAAAAAATTTCAGTGCGAAATTCTGAGAACGGGGAAATGCTCTGTGATTTAGGAAGTCTTGCGTAAAAATGGGCATGGCTGGACCAACTCGGTTACTTGCCCGATTTGGAGGTTTTCCGAGAGTTTATTTTTTGCCGATGCAAAGTTCTGCACGGCGGCGTTATCGAAAATATCGGAACTGCTCCAGTTTTACTGAGGAGTTCAGAGTGCAGAGAGTTCGTCAACACCAAGCAAGAGACTGGATTTTTGTGGAGAGCTGCTTGCTAACTGGCACTGTTGCAATCACCGCCAGACTCTAGATACCAGGCTCCAGTTGGTGCAAACCTAGCTGATCATTTTCTATTTGAACACAAATTATGAAAAGCGCAACAGTTCAAACGTTTAGACCAAAGGAGGCACCCCAATCCTTATGAAAGCCTAAAGGACAGCGCCATGTATGACTCCACTGAACTTGAAATGTTCGAGACTCTGCAGAACTGGTCGCTTCACAGAGAAAAAATTCTCCCACTGTTTGACTATGATTGGTCCAACTTTGGCGTCTTTAAAGAACAATCCATTACTGCCATTGTGACACACCGTGAGGAGTGCCACCGGATTGAGAACGATCCACAGTCGAATGAGGAACAACGGAAGCTTGCTAAGGAGTTGCATCACATGTCCAGGCCTGCTGTGCTATGGAAGCCGGATGATTATAAGCACATTGCTGGTAGGCAATGGGAAATGGAATTACAGAAGGATATCAGTGATGAGGAGATACATGAGCTGTACAAGAAAGTTGATGCTGAATTGATCCTGCCTGAAGATCCATCTGCGTCTTTTCGAAATCTAATCAAAAAAACTTTTTTGCTTCAGGTCTTTCTTTGTCGTCTTGTTAAAGGAACTTCATCGTCTCCTAGAGAATATCTATTAACAGAACAGAATCAATTCACCGACCAACAGGTCAAGGATGAGCTACTTGACAAGTACTTCAAAAACACTAAAGAATTTGCTTCGTCATTTGCTATTGAAAAGCATTTCCCAGTTGTTGGTGGAAAGTGTACGTTTAAGCCTGTTGATGATGAGGATTGCTTTATCACTTTCGATGAGATCGTTGATTTCTTTAGAACAATGTTCAATCCGAAGAATCTTGCTGATCACCAAGCACAAGTCGGCCTTTACAGGCATTGCAGAGTCGATGATTCTTTGGCTAGTCGTTACATTTTAGAGGCCAGTTTGGAAGATATCAGCGGTGTACTGTCAAAAGGTCTGATGTCCTTGGCAGGACTTGGTGCCACGTCAGAGCTTCGAGTCTACGAATCTACAGAGACTTCAACCTATTTAGATATACCAACTACGAATGGATGCAATCACGACGCTGAAAGGTCAACCATTAACGTGGAGAGTGCAATGGGACCCTCTATGATCAAAACAGCTAGAAAGGTTTCCGTGGATGTCATTGAAGATGGTTCACTGAATAATATGGTTTCTAACCTTACCATTCTGCAGATTATTAACGATGATGATTTGGAAGATATCATGAGTTATTTCTTAAAGGAGGTTGAAGAAAACGATGGAGAACTTGGAACTGCTTCTCAGTTATTTGGCCTACTGCATCAAACACTGTCTTACAACCAAGTTTCACTTGCACCACTGTCATTGATCGCAAACAATCAAGATCTCTATATCATCAGATTGCCTTATGAAGAATTGGTCATTAACTCCTATAACCGAAACATGGAGTTCAGTCAAATTGACGTCCGTGGGAATGTTGATTTAACCGAATGCCCTCTTGGTCTTGTCACTTCGTTGCTGACTTTCCAAAAGTTTCGTGAGTTCAATACCTTGATCCAGAAGCCAAACTCCGTTTTCAAGAACATCGTTTCTGCCGTCAGTGCTTTCCAGGACGATGTTCGGCTGTCATCTAAGTTATAGACCATGTGTCTTCCTGAATGTCATGGGAAGAGATCTAGAGATCTTTCGAGATATCAGATCGTGGAGGATACTGCTGATGTGTTGTTATTTGGCGGTGTTCACAAAGACGATATCTACCAAATTGAAGACTCTGATAAGGACAAGGTGGTGGAATATTTAAGAAGATGGTTTACTTCTGATGCTAAGTTCGACTCTCTTGAATCTGTGTTCTCAAATAGAGATAAGAAACCACAGAGACAGAACTCAGCTTTGTTCAACCTGCTTTATGTGGTTCGGTTCCAAGATTGGTACTCCCAAGTGATTGCCACTGTTCTACAAGTGGAACGTCGTGACGATCCTGGGATCATGTTGATCTTGAAGCTATATGATCCGGTGAAACTACCACTGCTAAGCAGTCCTTATCAGGGCGATGATGAGAATCGCCAGCCAATGAATGACTTCCCATACCCTGATGAGCTTCCTCTTGGTTTCTACAGGAACACTAAGAACTTGTTGATACAGTGCTTCTCCAATGAGGTGTTGGTTTACTTGAGACTGATGGAGGCTGCTAAAGAGAGAAATAACCCAAGTTATTCCCTGATTGCGCCAAAGCTATTGGAGTATGGTTTCCTATTCAATGATGACTTGACTGGTGAAAATGTCTCTAAGAGTTTCTTGTACCAGCTCACCAAACCAGGAGGTGGTGCTAAGCTGAATCAACAGGGTCTGTACTTACTGTTAGAGCACATTCAAGAAGTCAAAGATCCAAAGTCTTTGGCACCAGAGGAGAAGAAACATGTGTTGGATGGTGGTCGTGCAAAGTTGAAACTCCTACACGAGTTGAAGATCCTTCAGAATGATATGAAGTCAGATAATTTCATCATTACGAAGAACAGAGATGGAACACCAGGCTATGAAGTTGTGTTTATCGATTTTGGTAGGTCAAGGTTGGGAAGGTTATCATATTCTAGTGAGGACGAGAAACATTGTGAGACAGAGACAGATGAGCAGTCAACAAAGAGACAAAAAATGAATATAAGTGGAGCAGAGGCAGATGATCCTGTGTGGAGGGAATTCGTGATTGAGCCCACCCGAGCCAAATTCGATCAAGAGGTTGTGGATTTTGAAGAAGCACTCTGCGAGAGACATGTTTTTGATACAACAAAAGAAGAGCTTGATAAGCTGACTGTCATTAGAATTTAGCTAAGCTCTTAGCTCACTGCTCAGCATTCAGCTCTCTAGTAATTGAACCTTCATGTTACATTAACAATTTTATTGGTAGTGTCAATTATTGCCGCCCAAAGTAGTTTGCGTCATCAGCTTTTTGAGTGTCTCGAAAAATTCATCTTACATAACAGTACATTTGACACCAAGTAGCAAAACGCCACCGAGAACCCGCCCACACAGAGCTAAAAATGCCCGTGTCGCCCATGGAGCTGTACCAGAATGCGTCTTCCAGGGACCAGCGCGTGTCCTTGGCGAGGTCCCGCAGCATCAGCTACGCCAACGGGAAAACACGGCCCCAGAAGAACCAGCCAAAGACCACCACCACAACTGCCAACAACGCTGTGAAATCCCCATTGCACGAGCCAGAAGTGAGCCTACACGCCCCATTGCACTCCACTGCTTCCACGGACAGCATCCAGTCCAAGTTCTCCGCGCTTTCTGTCGGTGGTGATCTGTTCGAGTCCAGACTGCTCGATCCAGAAGTGATACCAAAGACCTTACAATCGACTTCATCCATCGAGCACCTGGTGAAGAGGTATGGTGCTGTGAACCTGATACGACAGCTCTCTAATGACTTGGCACAGAGGGAGGCTGAGATCTCCTTGATACGGCGTAAGAACTCACTAAGGGAGAATGGCATGATGAAGTTGCTCAATGAGATGGGACTCTCCACGGCACAGGTTGAGTTGATGTTGAAAGAGAGGAATAAGAGTGAATTGAGCCTCAATACAGCTGGTGAGTCGTCCTATTTGAAGGATATGATTGAGGATGCAATGACAGAGAGCCTGGAGAGTTCACAGGTGTCCCCGAGACGACCAACAACACAGAGATTCGGGTCAACACAGAGTGTACAACAGAGTCAGGTTCAAACTACACCAAAGAGGAAGTCCAGACCACATTCATTATCGTCACCTCCAGTGCCTCAATCACAGCAATCTAATCAATCACAAGGTACAACCACAACGACTTCAGATGAGATATCAGAACCCTCAGAAGGCCAGGCAACTCTAATCCAGAACGTCATGTCACACAGATTCCTCAACCACATGCCACAAACATTCCATGATGCCCTGATAAACACTTCCAATGCCATCAACCATAACAAGCCTGTCCCTGTGGAAATGGAGAACTTTGACCCTAAACATGTGAAACCACCAACATACTCCAAGGCAGACCAGGAGGAGTATGTCGACCAGTATGGGTTCCTGTATGATCGAAAGAATGTCAGAGACGGTTCCAAACATCATCTGACTGTTAACAGTTCTGCAGCTTCCAAATTGATGGAGATTGCCCAGGATTATGACAAGACACAGAAACAGAACGATCAACAATGGGATGCCTTCATCAAGAAAATCACACTAATGAATAACGATACGAGTAATAATGATCTGTTGGTGATCAATGGTGAGAATTTGTTCCATTACAAACACTTGTGGAAAGAATTGGTGAAATTGGTCCAGAATGGGATCCCTATGAAATATCGTACCACTCTATGGTTCGAACTCTCAGGTGCCAAATCACTCGCCACTCCAACAGAATACTCCAATCTATTGAACAATAGTGAACCTAACATCGAGGCTGAATCACAGATAGAATTGGACCTATACCGTACGATGCCATTGAATGTGTTCTTCAAAGACAATGGTCCCGGTTTGGTGAAACTACACAACGTGTTGATAGCTATAAGCAGAAAGTACAGAACCATTGGGTATTGCCAGGGGATGAACTTCATCGTGGCTAATCTGTTATTGGTATATCCTAATGAGGAAGAAGCCTTTTGGTCAGTGGTGGGGATGATTGAGAATATCCTACCTTCAGGGTTCTTCAACCTGTTGAACATTAGAAACGATCTGGTCAAGAGCAATTTCAAAAGTGAATTGCCTAGACTGGATTCCCATTTCATCAAAACTGGTGTTGAACTGGACCCAATTTGCTTTAACTGGTTTGTTTCTTTGTTCTCTGATAGTTTGCCTGTGAACATTGTGCTCCGGATCTGGGACAATCTAATGCTAAATGGTTTCGACGAGGTGTTCAAGACATCTATTGCCCTGTTCAAGACGTTTGAGAAACAATTGTTGAACATTGATGATAACATTGAGATTTACGAATTTATGAAGAACTTACAAAAGACACAGTTTAATCTAAAAGGTTCAGAGCTCATCAAACTGAGTTCCAACATAACCATTCATAACTAATTATATATAAACAAAGAAGAAACCACATGCTGCAAACGTTAAATATATCATGACCTTATAATCTATGTCTTTAAATTCGTAGGGAACTTGATGATGTTATCCACGACGTAGTACTGGAAACAGTTCAAGATCGTAGGGAATACCAGCATCACCAACACAATCTGAACGTTTGGAAACCCATCGCTGAAACGTAGGATCCAGTCAGCGTATATGATAAAGATTGGAATGTAAAGCAGGAAGTAGATTGCTACTTTCATCATGATCAACGCCACAAAGAAAATAGACAGTTGTTTCAAATAGGATCTGTACTTCGGTGGGTTCCCATAGTTCCCAGACTCCACACCGGTGACTCCAACCCATTCACATACTTGGTACACTAAGAACAGGCAAAACCAAAGGATGGGCACGCCTACCGTTGTGTCCATTAGCAAACTCACAAAATACCAATCACACTCCGAATGGTCCTCATCATCGTTCTCAAAGAGCAGCACACTCTTGGACTTCAGCAGCGACACTGTCAAGTTCAGAATATGGATCCCCAGAGCACCCAAGACCTGCTTGGAGACGTCAAAGAACCAGATCTTCCATGGTCTTTTGGGATGTTCGTATTTCCGTTTGATGACCAAAGAGGACACCGCAATAAGCCCCAAACACGACTGGATGAACAGCGACACGGGACCCAGCAGCTCACACTGCTCGTCTGGAATGATCTTAGGCTTCGTCATAGCGTTGTTCACAGTGTTTTGATAGGTCAAAAGGGAACTTTTGTGCCTAAAATCTTTAATTTCTCTATCGCCACTGGCACGTTCACAAATGACAGAAAATGATTACGTAATTGGTAGGCAGAGGATTATGTAATAGACAATGCAGCTATCCCACTGTAATACAACAAAGGCAGGAATGAAGGGGCCTTGTGGTAAGTACAATGAAGAAGAAGTATTCGATATATTATATAATAGACGCATAAAATGTTGAATGTTTAAATATGATAAATTTCTGCGTTGTCATCGGCTCTCAACCACATAGAATACCAACGTCTATAACAATGAAGCTGCAGTTCTCATAATTAGCTAATCAGTAGTCTTCAGCGGCCAGCCATAGTTATCAAGCTCCTCCTTTGTTGTATCGAAAACATATACTCCGCAGAGTGCTCTTTAGAAATCTACCACCTCTCGGTCGAATTTGGCCTGGGTTGGCTCAAGCATGAATTCCCTCCAGACTTCTTCCTCTTCCTCTTCCTCTTCCTCTTCCTCTTCCTCTTCCTCATCACTATTGGATTTGTATCTCTTCTTTGACCGCTCAGCTGTCTCTTCTAAATAACAGTCGTTCTTCCCCTTACTAGAAGATAAACTTCCCAACCTTGACCTACCAAAATCGATAAACACAACTTCATAGCCTGGTGTACCATCTCTATTCTTCGTAATGATGAAATTATCTGACTTCGTATCATTCTGAATAAATCAGAAGGATCTTTCAAACTGTATAGGAGCTTCAACTTAGCACGACCATCGCCCAACATCCGTGTAGCGTCTTTTCGGCCTGTATACACAGGTAATTAGTAGTCTAGGATCAGAATAAGTTAGCGCTCCAAAGTCAATATCCAAGACGTGCTTTGGGTTGAACGTATTCCTGAAAAAATCAACTATCTCATCGAATGTAACGAAACAATCTCTGTCACTCGTAGGACGGAAGCTGCACTTACCATCAACGACTGGGAATTATTGTCAAGTTCAAAGGATGATAGATGTCTCTTGTAGCTTTTAAAATACTTTTCAATGAGCTCTTCTCTGAAATGGGTTGCCCTAGCATCAACAGCACCGCTCACAATTACCTGTAAGACTATTATACGTAGCAACCTGCTTTCAAATATTGCCATGAGTTGTACGTCGGCATCAACACCGTCGTCGCCGAGGCTTTCTTCTTCTCTCTTTCTTCGCTTCCTTCTTTGCTTCACTCCTTCATCAGCACCAACATCAACATCATCAACAGTAACATCGTTGTCCTTTTTATCGTGTCTTGAGCGACCCGTTTGCTCAATGTATTCAGTCATCTCATCGTTAGTGATATCTTTGGCAATGCTGCGGCAAGCCAAGAGGCCCTTACTCCCAATTTCATAAGCACCTGGTTTCCAAAACACATTGGGGTGTCTCAAGCTATGCAACTCAGTAGCAACCTCTCGTTCATCGTCGGTCAGCTCTGTGTCTCTTTGAATCGTGTCGTAATCTTCAGCATACTTCTCCTGATTCTTGATGAATTAAGCTTTGAATACATCAAAGTTGGTAAAGTCATAAGCTAGGAGAGACCGTATGGGCACAGTGTTAAGCCACACTAACGAGGTCTCTTGGAATGTCTCCAAAATCCCTGCACTGTACATTGTAGATGACGTATATGGTAAAGTTTCAAGTTCTGGGGAACTTCAACTTCTATCTCATCCCCAGAAACTGATTATGTAATTACAAGAAAAGAGGTTACGTAATCTTGATTTAGATCATAATCTCCATAAAATTGTCGTCTAATTATCCTATTTCTTGTGATCCGTCACTAGCACAGCCTTTCTAGTCCACTTGCGTGACCTCGTGTATGCGGTGATGGAGTCTTCTAACTGTGGATTCTGCCAGTAATTGTCATAGTATAACCAACCTTCTTTATTTCTCTTCTTACAATAGTCAACATCGACACTCCAATCTTCTTCCAGCCATTGCCAGTGTTTGGAGTTGAAGGGGAACTTGAAATCTCTAGGAGAGGCAGATGCCTGCAATGCCTCGTTGGTGAAGTTGGCTCTCTCATAGGGCAGAAGCTTATTGCACCAGCCGATACCTACCCATCTTCTTTCATGTTCAAAGATCTGGAACTGGATGATCTTACCTGTTTTGTTCTCAGGCAGAACTGACTCATTCAAGATCTTGTAATTGTCACTGAACAGCGAAGTAGCAGGTGTACCAATGAAGAAGTGGAAGGTGTTCCTCACCATTTGAGATCTCCATAGAATCTTGATCGTAGCTTGGAACCATAATGAGTGGAAAGTGGTGATGATAACGACCCAAATGAGCACATGTACTTTAGGACGCATCATGTACTTCAAGGCCAAGATATGGAAAGGTGTCAGCAGGAATAGAACATTGAAAAGCTTCCAACGTGAATAGTCAACGCTTCGTATTGGGGCAAGAAGGATGTCAAAGCGAATGGTCAAGTTCTCTAGAGTGTCAACGACTTCTTCTAATGTAGGGGTATCACCACTGGTGTCGATGTACACCGAATTGACGTAGTAGTTCACAGAACAGTAGAGGGCCACAAGTATGAGTGGGCCAAACCAGTAGGCAGCGTTGTTGTAGTAGATTAACAAATACCCCACGATATGGTAGAGCAAATTGAGCACCGGGTCACGGACGGTCCAAGTGTAGAAGTCCAAGACGTTGTTGGTGATGATGATCAGGGGAAACAGTCGGAGAAGGGCACCGGCTACCAGCGGCGACGTCACGTTGATGAGAGCAGTGGATCTTCGTGAGTGGTTTGTGGAGCGTGGAGTGAACTCGGCTGTGATGGAGTGGATGACAGCTGGAGCCAGAGGGGCCGGCGAGGACATCTGCGGACGGGTTGGAAGCGTAGGAGGCGTTGCTGAGGGAGACGAGGCGGCCTTGGCTCTGTCTGGGTCCACAGGTGGCGCTGGATCGAGCATTTTGGAGCTGAAACGGTGCAATTTCTGTGGTTATCGCTTCTTTGTTTGAGCCTCGGATTTATGTTTTTGTGATTCCATTGTGGTTTGCCCGTGCGATGATGGCAGACTACTCTGAATAGTGTCTTCTGAAGAGAGAAATTGGTGGCATGTCATTACTCCCTATACACAGACACTCGTTAAAAGACCCTTTTCTCCACTGCTTCCCTGTAGCTCTTTTCAAACACGCTATCAAACTGCTCCTTCGTGTAATCGGCGGTCCATCTAAACTTATAAGCTGGATGTGTCTTATCAAGAAACTTTTCGCCCTCGCCAAACACTTGTTCTCTGAACGTAGCTCCGTCATTATAGTCTTTCTGTGCCAAACCTCTCTTTCTTAGCTCTGGGATCAGCAAGTGAACCAAATCCTCCGCACTCTCAGGAAATCTGTGGAACCCAAAGTTTATACCGTCAATATCGTACTTATCCACCCATTCTTGAATCGTGTCTGAGATTTCAGATGGTGTCCCAACAAGTTTGATGTTCTTGACTCTGTAACTCTCCAAGAACTCCCTCTTTGTTGGTATGGTATTGTCGGTCTTTTGCTTCTTCAGCACCTTTTTGTCTTCAATCGCCCTGTTTACAATACCCTCAGTGACACCCTGGATAGCATTACTCTTCTTCTTGATCACATCAAATGGTTCATCAAGACCATACTTCCCCAAGTCAAACCCAGTGATACAAGAAAGACCAACCTCTAATGACTCAGGGATGGAGGCTTCTGCAATCGCCTTCTGCTTGGCTAATGCCTCTGCTGTAGTCTTACCCAAGATAGGCTTCGCATGGACAATGAACTTGATCTTTGAAGGGTCCCTCCCAAACTTCGCAGCCAGTTCTTTGATCTCCTTGATATTCTTCCCCACAGAGGAGAAGTCTGTACCATCGACATACACCAATTCGGCATTCTCAGCAGCAAAGGCCTTGCCTTTTGTCGAGGTACCAGCTTGGATAATCACAGGGAATCTTTGTGGCGTTGGCTCGGAGACACCAGGGCCTTTCACTTTGAAGAACTCACCATCATGGTCCACGGTTCTCAACCTTTCAGGGTCCACAAACGTCGAAGCTTCACGATCATACACCACAGCGTCGTCTCTCCATGAACTCAGCAATAGCTTGTAAACCACGTCCAAGTACTCACTGGTTCTTCTATACCTCGAATCGTGCTCCGGTAAAGGCTCACCATTCAACAACTGTCTCCCCGTGGAGTCCAAATAACTCGACACAACATTCCAACCAACTCTGCCCTCAGTGAAATGATCCAAAGTAGCCAATCTTCTAGCAAAATGATAAGGATGCTCAGAAACAGTGCTGAAAGTGACACCGAATGATAGGTGTTCCGTCTGCTGAGCCATCGCGACAATAGCAGCGGATGGGTCCACTCTGGGGATCTTATGGCCCGCTTTAGCAGGGTGTGCAAAGTTTCCAGGGCCTTTGTAGACGTCAAACAGCGATAAATGGTCAGCGATGAAGAACGTGTGGAATTTCCCTTCCTCTAATAACTTTGCAAGCTCGATCCATGGCTTGATCGAGTTGGAAAAATCTCTTGATCGATCGTTAGGAGAGCGCCATTCAAGAGCACACCCTTCAATTGTGGTGTTTAAGATCAGAACTTTCTTGGTCATAATCAGCGTGCTGTGTGCTGTGTGCTGGTGTTTTACGGAAGGTGTATTCATGAGTGTTGTACTACCAGATCTTTATGTGATGCTAAAAGGTGTGGCTTCCACTAAAATATTTGAGGTTCATGAACACCCCATGCTGCTTTCAGTGCTGACTCCAGAGCCACTGTTTGAGCCTGTGGATTCTAGTGTATATAAAAAGGGATCTCGTCTGCAGATGAGTCCAGGTATTTGTATTTGACTTATGAGAGGTAGAGAGTCGAGACGAAGTATGCCAAAGTTACTACAAAGACTAGATCGCTTCTTGGAAAAGGTATCTGGTCCAAGTATCTCTGACACAATCCTGGGAAAACCCGAAATAGATCACCAGACGAGTGATCACAATGATTCGAAAGAAAACATCAGCTTTAATGTTCAAGAGGTGGAAACAGACGTGGTTGACGAGGAAAGATACATCAATGGTATCTTCTTATTCAGGAATCCCTTGATCAAGAAATTCGTGAGATATACATACAACCCTAATGAGTCCGACGTCAATGATTTCGAAAGATTCTTCACGTTCAAACTTGACCTATTCCTGATGTCCTGGGCCTGTGTGTCCTATTGTATCAAGTCCATGGATCAAGGTAATGTGAGCAATGCCTATGTCTCCGGTATGGCAGAAGACTTGAATTTCCATGGTGGTCAATACAACCTATTACAAACGATGTTCACCGTTGGTTACGCTATCTTCTTGATTCCGTCTCAGATCTTGATCACTTGGGTCCCTGCTAACGTATGGCTACCAACCGCAGAGTTGATCTGGGGTGTTCTAGTGTGTATCTGTGGTTCCCGCTCAGTGACCTCTCCGAAGCATCTTTACCCATTACGCTTTCTGATTGGGTTGTTCGAGGCTAGTTCTTGGCCTGGTGTCACTGTGATCTTGATGAATTGGTATGGTCCTACCGAGATCAGTTCCAGGGCTGCTGGGTTTGGTGCTGCTGGGATCGTTGGGAGTATGTTCTTGGGGTTTTTACAAGCTGCCATCCAAAGAACTCTGAATGGGCATTTGGGAATGGAAGGTTGGAGATGGATGTTCATCATTAATGGCGTCATCACAGTCATCGTCGCAGCTGCTGGGTACTACTTCTTACCAACAATCCCCGAGAAGGGCGGGGCTCTCTGGCTGAACAAGCAGGACTTGGCTATTGCACAGTATAGATCTAAGAAGTTCTGTAAGAGAAGTGATGTCAAGTTCCATATCAAAGACCTCTGGAGAGCTGCCACCGATTACAGAATGTATTCATACATCCTTGCCTTTGTTCCCTGGACATGGGCCAATTTCGGGAATAGTTACTTCAATATCTGGTTAAAGAGCTTGAAAGACAGTGATGGAGGGAAGTTATATTCTGTGTATCAGATCAACTTGATCCCAATTGGCGGGTATTTAATCAGTGTGGTGACGATGATCTTCTGGTCCAAATTGGCTGACTTGTACAACCACCGCCGGTTCTTCATCCTGGAGACCAACGCTTTGATAGGTATCTTTGGCACTGCGATCCTGGCTGCCTGGCCCGACTCCACCGCGTTCAAGTACGTGGGATTCTTCATCATCTTTCAAATGAACGCCACAGGTCCCATCTTGAACTCAATCTTAGCTGAGGTTTATAAACAGGACCCCGTCCTGAGATCCATCACAATCGGTGTCACGGTTAGTATCGTGTATGGTATGGACGCCTGGTATCCATTGGTGATCTGGCCTGTACAAGAGGCTCCTCATTACAAATACGGTTGGAACGTCAGTGTCGCTTTTGAGACGTTTTCACTGTTTTCCATTGGAGCTTATTACTTTGTGCATAAACATAGCTTGAAGAAGCAACTGACTGCTGAAGACTGAACAAATATTGACCACCTCGACACGGCTACGTAAGTATTCTGCGGCTGGTTATATAATAAGCATATCGATACACATAATGACTCTGTTTCTAACCAGTACTGATCTTCTCAAGTTCTCCTTCTGTGACATCAAGCCCAAATTTTCTACAAAGAGCCCATTCGAAACCCACGCTCTCTTGATCAAATTTACTTTCAATTGGTTCGATCATCAACTCCCTCCATACTTCTTCATGGAGACTATCCGCTCCCAGTCTCTTTTTTGACCGCTTAGCTGCTGCTTCTTCAAAACCGCAGTGTCTTGTCTTCACTATTAGACAATATTCTCAACATTAGCCTACCAAAATCGATAAAAACAACTTCATAGCCTGGAGTGCCTTCTCTGTTCTTCGTAATGATGAAATTATCTGACTTCATATCATTCTGAAGGATCTTCGACTTGTATAGGGGCTTTAACTTAACACGACCATCGTCCAACTTCTGTGTAGCATCTTTCCGGAGGCCTGTATACGCAAGTTAGTAGGCTAGGATCAGAGTGAGCTACTGCTCTCAAGCTGATACCAATGTTCTTCGGTTTGAACTTCTGTCTGAAGAAATCAACAATCTCATCAAAGGTAATGGAAGAGTTCTCACCATTGGTAGGATGGAATCTGCACTTGCCATCAATGACCTGGAAATACTTGTCAAATTCAAAGGATGATAGATGTCTCGTGTAGTCTTTGAAATACTTTTCAATGAGCTCTTCTCTGAAATGAGTTGCCCTAGCATCAACAGCACGGTTCAACCTAACCTGCAAGAGTGTTAGACTTAGCAACGTGGCTTTAAAGAGTTTGGTGATGCGTCTTTCGGCTCTACCTAGCTCCTTGTACTTGCTCTTCTTTTTTTCTTCATCTTCCCCGTTGGCGTATAGTCGAATACCCCTCCGCAGAAGGTATTCAGAGATCTCATGGTTGGTGATATCTCTGGCATCGTCGTAGTATTCCACGGACAAAGAGCCCTTACTCGCAATTTCGTAAGCACCTGGTTTCCAAAACACATTGGGGTGTTTCAAGCTAAGTAAGTCAGTAGCAGCCTTTCGTTCATCGTCGTTCAACTCTGTGTTTCTCTGAATTTTGTCGTAATCGTCAGCATACTTCTCCTGATTCTTGATGAATTGAGCTTTGAATACATCAAAGTTGGAAAAGTCATAGTCGAGGAGGGACCGTGTGGGCACAGTGTCAAGCGTCACTACCGAGCACAGGCGGAAATCCTGCAGTTCCTCTGGGCTGAACATTGCAGATGTGCTTGAAGAGAAAGTTCAGGGGAAACTTCGTTACTGAGGTATACTATTTATAAGTTATGTAAGCATTACATAATCATTGCTTACTCAGCTGTCAAAAAAATAACGGAATTCCTTGATTTCGACCTAAAAATTCCAGATTACCAAGCAGTCCACTCAAAACGCGTCCACATTTGCCATACATTCCCACAATGGCGTACCCTATCAGCTGCAACGAGTGCCGCCGCAGAAAGATCAGATGTGACAGAGAGCATCCCTGCAAAAACTGCTCCAGAAAGTCCGTTGAGTGCTCATATCCGGAGAAGTTCAGATCCATAGACATAAACCATCTCAAGGCAAGTTCTGTCACCAAGCCAGAAAACGGTGCTGTTCCAGAAAGAGAGAAGCTGTCGACGTTGAAAAGATATGAGCAGAGAATCAGGGAGCTGGAGACCAAACTGGCCATCAGTGAGGACTTGATCTCCATCTTTGACACGAATGGGAGTAGTGCAGGTAACACTGGTGATGAGTACCAGTTGAAGTACTTTGGTGCTAATAGTATTAATTCGCTTGAATACTCCATCATGGCCGGGTTGATCGATTTGGAAAAGGGGAAGAAAACAAGGGAGATCAACCGTCAGAGAAAGACCCTGCCTGTCCTTGTCGATGACCCTGTGGAAAACATGAGACTCATCATCATGCTTGTTGATTGTTTCTTTGATAAGGATGAGTATACTTTCTTCAGTGAGTTGTTGGATGAAAACGAGATTAGACAGTTCTTGCATGAATATGACTCCATTGTTGACTGGCACCATGATGAACAGGTGATGTTGGTGCAAGTGTTGATTATTGACGTGTTGAAAAACTGTGTTGATTACAAAAAGGAACCACCTTTATTTCCCAACATGGCCGTGAAGCTGAGAGAAGCCGTTGTTCAATATTACCAGATATCAAAACTCCAGCCTCGTGAGAGTGTCAACTTGGTGAAGACCCAGATCTTGCTTGCTAGTTATTACTATTACAACTTTGATTTTGATAAGTCTTGGAAATTATTGTTTCAAATTGTGTCAAATGCCTTCAGTCTCGGTATCCATATCACACAGGGCCCTGTGTGGTCCAAAATCAATCTGTTAGAGTCCATCTTGTGCTCAGTGACCTCGAGACCGAACATCTTGTCCAATTATTTGATGAAGAGAGAAATAGTGAACTATGACGAGTATGGTGAATATGAGTTTGCTGAGTTATTGAGATTAAAGAATAGAATTTACGTTGAAAGTTTCATTGAAAAGAAGCCTGTTGAGTTTTCAGAGATTTTGAGACTAGACAAGAAGTTTGACGTTTATTCCTCTTTCCTAAAGCAGAAATTAAAGGTATTAGAAAACGATTCACACAAGACTGATGAACAACACAAAATCCATGAACGTATCAAATTGTTACTGTTGCTGATAGTATCATTCCAGCTGAACTTACACTTTGAATTATTTGAGACCCATTCGGCTTGTGATTGCAAGACCATGACACTGATCGAATCCTTCATGGAGATCTTCAACAAAGCCGTCAAGCCCACTGAATTGCACAGATTGAGACACAAGTTCGCAGCACTGGAATGTGTGTTTTATCAATTCTTGTTGATCTTTTTGAAGTACCTGAACTTTAAGAATGTGAAATTTGTGATGAATCGTGGGAATAACACAGATCCAAAGCTTCCACAGGATATCAAGAAATTAGTATCTTATCAAAAGGAGATCAATCAAATCCACAAAGAGAATCCACTGTACCATAACATAAGAATCGTGAAAGTGCTAGAAGTGATCAAGACCTTGAACGTTGACGAGTTCAACGCCCTGAACAATCTTTGCAAAGAAATCACCACAAATGAATCCAACACTCCAAGCACTGTCTCCTCTACTGGTCCACCAACAGGTTCTCCAGCTACTCTGAATGGTTATTCTAATGAAGAAGTTAAGAATTTGTTTGAAGATGAAGGTATCCTAAAAGCCCTTCGTGATGTTACTGAGCTGCTGCCTAACTATAGTGATCCAGGCTTTGGTCCTAACCCACTGAGTAGCTTTTAACTATAACTGACGATAATTTATGCCGAAGTTTGATGTAGCCAATTTTACTAAAGCTTTTGAATGTGGATTTCATTTATTTTATGCCCCTAAAGGCTCTTGTTACTCCCGGTAACTGATTATACAATCATCTACGTCAACTACAAAACTACGATCTACCAAGATTACGAACTGAAAATAGGTGGAACAAAGGTCAAACAATAGTCTATACTAGAGCCTCCGAAGCAATAATCTAGAGAGTTGAAGCATCCCATTACAAGAAGGTTCAAGAATGATCAGAATTAAAGCCTGGAAAAGAACAATAGATAGCACTATGTAACCCAATGTCAAATTAAGCTAATAGTAGAGCAAACCCAAAAAGAAAAGCCAAAAAAAGAACAGTATCAATATATTGTGTATCCCAAAATCATAGTGTAAAGCAAAAGCATAAAATCAAATCTTTAATTAGCAGTTTTCTCGGCACCGGCGTCACCTTTGTATCCTAGCACGGTGTGTTCTGGAGCAGAGTTGTATCTTTGAATGTTGAAGAAGTCAGAAATGATCTTGACGTATTCAGAAGGTCTTTGATCTAAGATATCATGGTTAGAGTTGACATCGACGAACTCATTGTTTGGGAAATGGTCATGGATGGCTTGGACACCTTCTTTGGTGATAAATGGAGATTTCAAACCTCTGATGAATCTGATAGGACCTTCGTATTGCATGTCCTTCGTGCTTTCTGGCCAGTCAGCAACATCCTTGGTGGCCATTTCCTCCATGTGACGGATTGGGTTCAAGAAGTTGATGTAGCCATTGTCGAAATCAACAACAGGAGATTCAAAATCCTTTGGCGCCTTGTTCACCAAGTTCACTAGCAAATTCTTTCTGATAACACCGTTTGGCATGTACTTCTTCATAGCCTGACTGGCCTTGTTCTTCCAATCCTTGTCATCAGCCTTGATGTTGGCTTCATCCAGCACGTGTAGCATACTCTTCATGTATTGCTTCATGTATAGTTCCACGTGTGGTTGTTTAACTGGGGCATTGTCAATAATCACGGCAGATCTAATCAGTTCTGGGAATTTCAGACATGTCAACATGGAGATCTTAGCGCCCAGTGAGTAACCAACCAGCTTCACCTTCTCTAGATCGTTATCTTTGCAAAATTGGTTCACATCTTCAGCTAGTGTATCATAGTTGAATGGTTGGGCATGGCCAGTTTCACCGTGGTTTCTGATGTCCATGGTATACACTGGTGTATGTGTAGCGTCAGCAATCAATTTGGAGTCCAGGTTGTAGGATTTCTTAGAACCGAAGATACCGTGTAAAAACAGGATCGGCTCATTGTGGTTGATGTTCAAGTTCTTGTGAAGTGAAGGTTGAGGAGCATGGAAATCGTAAGCCATCTTCACGGTCTCTTGGTGAGGCAACTCGTTGGCAACGGCCTTTGTAGTTGAGTTTCTCAGTATTCTTGTAGCGAACATCTTCTATAAGTCTATGTTTCGATATTACAACTGTCTTCAAAAAACGGTTGAGAAAACATGTGGGAAATTAGCACTATTTATACAATTTGAGCCTCTGATTTCTTCTCGCATCTGGACTTTTCGCTCTAAACTCAGTTTCTGCTATATTACGTTTGACATGTTGATGAAATTGGTATTGTGTGTCCCTGACCAGATGAGCTTGGGACATTTCCAGCTTAATTTATCCGGCATTGACATAAATTTGCGGACATTTTGAGGCGTTCGGGGACAAACGGGACAAAAGCGGCGGATTTTCAGAGCAAAAAAGAAAAGACGGAAAAACCTCTAGCGCGGCTCTCTTTTCTTTTTTGAGTTAAAATCGTGGTGGAGGGGACTAAAAATGGGACAAATTTGGAATCTAGATCTCTCAGTTTTAGTGCTAAAACGGTGTAGAGAACTGGAAATTGCTAGACTTCAGCAGGTTTAAGGCAGTCATTACACTCAAATACCACTACACAGGCACACTACCATTCCAACAGGGAACCCGCGGGCGTCTCTTTTCTTTTTTTGCGCCTCTCAGCGAGGGTCCAGGTTTTAATTGCTACGGGCCACATTTGATTACGTATTTGGACAAATCTGTATCAAAAACTACCTGTTCAAGCACAAACGCTGATACTTGAACCGAGTAATGTACGTAACTTTTTTTGATTTGATTGGAGCAAAGGAGCTCCTTAACTCCATGGGGTACGCCTTGTTTACGTCAAACTGTCGATCTCGTGTAAAGTTTAGGCTCCGAGAGTGTAGGTATACTGTTCTAGATTTTATGTCCTACTTTTAGCAACAACTTTTTGTATAGCGTGTACTCTCTATATCAAAACTCGATGTTCTGAGTGGTTTGCTGAGGTTCACCTTCGTCTTCGACAGGGATCCCCCATTCCTCGATCTCAAACTTCTTCTTCCCGTTCTTGAAGGCAAACTCACTCTTCATCACAAGCATCTGGCCTCTCTCACTCAGGTTTGGAATCTTGTGGATGTGCACTAGACCATGTTGAACCTTTGTAGGCTGATTACTGTATGCCTTCTCTAAGAATTTCAACATGTCTTGGTTGAATGGTTCTAAGTGGATCACCGTATCAAATAGGTTTTCAAAGTTCTTCATCAATGAGGTGTCCTTTGGGTATAGGTCTAATGAAACAGTGGAGGCTATCACCAAGTTTTTGTGTTTTCTCAATAGTGCTCTTAAAGTGTGGATGAATTGTAGGATTTCTTGTGGTTGGGAAGCCTGTGGTGGATACATAGATGGATTCAAGATCGATGGGATTATCAGTCTGATAATCTTCTTGTTATGTTGTTGAATTGTGGTCTCGATGTGTTTGATGATCTGTTTGAATGAGATGTTTGTAGGTATGAAAGTCATTTCATTCTGCGCAGGACTTGGTGATAAACGACTAGTGATATCGAATTGATTGTTGAAGTCCTTGTAGATTTCGTTATCAATATTGACCGTGTTTTGCTTCTTATCATTCAATCCATATCTCCAAGCAATTCTCAAATCAGAATCAGACTTTTTCTTTTCTTCAACTCTAGGTTTCTTCTGTTCTCGACCATTAGAGTCGATCAAATTCTGCACGGATATCTTCTTCTCATTCTCAAGAACTCTATTCTTCTTCAAATCTCTGCTGCTGCCTTTATAAACACCAGGGAGTTCCTTACCCCAAGCATTATTCAAACTGACAACGATAACATGAGTGTTGGAGACCTTTGGATCCAATCTGTTATGGATGATACCCTGACTGGCAAACACTTTTAACAGCACACTAGCAAAATCAGTGGTCCCTGACTCCTCAATTAGGATAGAATTACCCAAAGGTAGGCCCTGGTGGCCCAAAATCTTATCAAGATCAGCTGAACCTGTGGACACCGTAGGCTGGGAAGTCAGCGTCGAAGGGCGAATTCCCGGGTGTTTGATCTCTTCTTCTAATGACAGATTGTTCACACTGTCAGTGACATCGGCAACTGGGCCTCTGGAAGGCACTGGGGCACCTCTTTGTGGGATTGGACCTCTTGATGGAACTGGACCTCTTGCTGGAATTGGAGTACGGCCCGGAACACCACCGGCAATTGGAGTTCTACCAGGAACAGCACCAGGAGGGGCTCTGCCCCCAATGACTATACCACTTCTTTTGAAAGACATGATCTGTGTGGTTTCAGTTGGGTGTAAAGACAGAGCTCATCGAAGAAATATTGGCACAATTTTTTTCTTAATCGCCAATTTTGCTACGGGACACACTACAATAGGCAATAGGCAAAAGTAATGAAAATGGGCGCGTTCAAGCACCATGCAAATAATTAATTCAACTCTATAAATATCCCTCACCACTTACTCCCAACACTCAATATATCAGTGGCCTTCTCGATCTTGTTGAACTTGTAACGGATCATTCTCTCCTCTGTAATGTTAAACAGTGTTCTGAACTCTTCGATAAACTTCCCTAAGAATTCTGAACCAGCAAGGGCATCGACTTTGTTAAAGTCGTCATAGTTGGCTGTTAGTTTATTCAAATGTTCCTTGTCTGTGAATTCTTTTTGTTCCCCATCAATCATGGCAGTGTCTTGAGCTTGTGTCTGTGTGATACCACCACCGTTAATGCAGCCACCAGGGCAAGCCATCACTTCAACGAAATCACATTGGGCAGGGTCTGCAGTTTCAGAAGCATCACCTGAATCTTTCTTAGCTGACATTCTGGCTTTACGACGTGCCTGAAGTCCTGACCCAATCTTGACTTTCCCACTTGGTTTCAGTTTTCTCACCAAGTTTTGAATGTTTCTAAACCCATTGATCACAGCTGAAGATCCTAATTTCGTTTCACCATCCCATAATTGATACTCATAAACATCTGAATTCTTCCCCCTGAGTTCTTTGATCTCACAATTTGGATGTTCCGTGGAATAGTACTGCTTTAAGAATAAGATGTAGTTTAGAGCATAACCACCACTAGTAGATCCCAAATTCGAACTCCAGTTTTCAACAGGCGTTGGCCAGTTATGTGGGGCAGCTCTTTGATATAGCTCTAGTGGTGGGTTGTCATCTTTTGTAATGTAGTCAAAGATGTTAAGGTTGGGTATCTCTTTCAGCATCTCAACTAATTCCTTAGGTGTTAGCACACAGTCAACATCCATGTCTTCAGTTTCTGTGGATTCAACCTCTGGTCTAGCAGCTTCCAACTTCTTGTCAAAGCATGGCATGATTGATAAATGATACACTTTGGATCTATCAATGTTCATCTGTTTGGCAATAAGGGATTTCAATAATAACCCAGTGATCTGTTGTGGTGATTTGACGTTCAATAAGTATGGCAAGATCTCTGGCTTGGTCTTTTCAACGTAAAGCACAAACCCGGGACATATGGCTGACAAGTATGGTTTTGTATCCCCTGTTTGTTTCAATCTCAAGATCTCTTCGTTTTGTTTCTGAATGGAAATGATCCTGCTTAGTTCTGTACCAACGATAAATCTAAACCCAAACTTTTCACTAAAGAAATTCATCAAGAATTGGTCAACTTTGTTTATACTCAACCTCAGAAAGTCACTCAATGACACCCTCGTTTGGTGTGATATGCTCAGACAAAACACTTTGTCATCTTTATACTTCTCCAGATCCTCTAATAGAACCTTATGTGTCTGCTTAGCCAATAACACCTCTTCAGCAGATGTAATGCACCCACTGCACGCCAGGCAGTCTTGTAGGGAAATGGAAGCACTAGGCAGGTTGGAAACGGTACCGTCATCAATACTGACCTCCATAGCTTCACCGTTGGAGCCTATTTGGATCTCTGTCTCTTTCGCTTGATTAGCTCTAACTTCACCTGCTGGTTTAATACAGGCCAGACCGGGGCTGATGAAATCGTTCAAGTCACTTTCAGATAGCAGCGCACTCATTTTGTGTTTGATTTGAGTTTATCTGAATGTGTAGAATGGTGTGTTTGTGAAATATTAATGTAGTTTTGTACCTCTGATAAGTTGCTTACTAACTTTGATTTTTGATAGGTTCGCCAACTTCTATAGAAAAAAAAGAAATAGCCGATGACATCCGGACACCACCCAAAATTTTGCCAGTGCTCGTAACTGCTTCGAACCCCTGTGGCGGAAGTTTTTGGCGAATTTTCCAAATTTCTCGCCCGTCGACCTTTTTCCTCTGCCCAACAAAAATGGACTAGTCCCAGGTAGCACTTTTCCAACAAAAACAGAGACTGATTTCCAGGCTCAATGGTGGGTTAAAACACAGCTGTTCCTGTCAATTGACAGCAGCAGGGCTCTGCGATCCCAGGAGTATCCTTTGGTCCCCTTTAATCAGCGCTATTGTCATTCTGGAGTCCGCAATTGAGTCTGTTATCTAAAATTCGAGTCCCCAGAGTGTCATTTCTAGTCTCCTTCAGTCCATCGTTTACCAGATCCATTTATACGAGAAGTCGGACTTAGGCCTGAAGAATCTGGATAATTACTCGATTCGGGACTTTCCTAGTTCCCCTGAGTGTGATCGGGACTCGTTGCGAGACTGGGAGAACGGAGGCAGCTCTGTGACCAGGCGTAACTCCGTGGCGTTGCTGGGATTTCACTGGTGTCAAACAATAGGACTCCTTATCAAACTGCTGGTTTTTAGCCGGTGCTGGAGCAATCGCAATTGCCCTGACTCCTATTCGTGATGACCTTAACTATGTAGTCCCGCTTTTTCTATCTCGAGTCCCCGGACTAGTCCCCCAAAGCCAGTCTCGCGTCTCGGGCAAAATCGAAAAATCTCGAGACGAAATAAAACCATCAACTTTTCCTTCAAATCCCACAGAATCTCATCAATTGTGCCCTCCACACTCACAATGACGAACACAGGCGCCCACTCAGTGGTCCACGAGGCCAACGTCGCCACCACCCACAACGCCCCAAAGGAATTCTACGACAAACAGGCTCCAAGAAAGCCTTACTTCAAGGACCTAGACGAGTTCAAATCCCTTCACAAACAATCCATTGAGGACCCAGAAGCCTTCTTTGGCCCATTGGCCCAAGAGACCCTGGACTGGAGCAGACCTTTCGACAAAGTCAAAGCTGGTTCTTTGGACAACGGTGATGTCGCTTGGTTCCTGAACGGTGAATTGAACGCTTCTTATAACTGTGTTGATCGTCACGCTTTTGCTAACCCAGCCAAACCTGCTCTTATCTACGAAGCCGATGACGAGAAGGACAACAGAATCATCACCTTTGGTGAACTGCTAAGACAAGTCTCTGAAGTTGCCGGTGTTTTGAAATCCTGGGGTGTCAAGAAAGGTGACACCGTCGCTGTCTACTTACCAATGATCCCAGAAGCTGTCATTGCCATGCTTGCCGTTGCCAGATTAGGTGCTATCCACTCTGTGATCTTTGCTGGTTTCTCCTCCGGTTCTCTAAAAGACCGTGTCACTGACGCCAACTCCAGATTCATCATCACTTGTGACGAAGGTAAAAGAGGTGGTAAATTCGTCAACACCAAGAGAATCGTTGATGAAGCTCTAAAGGAAACTGACATTGTTGAAAAGGTTCTAGTGTTCCAAAGAACTGGTACTGAAGGTATCCCAATGACCGAAGGCCGTGATTTCTGGTGGCATGAAGAAACCTCTAAAGCTAGAGGTTACTTACCACCAACCCAAGTCAACTCTGAAGACCCATTGTTCTTATTATACACCTCCGGTTCCACTGGTTCTCCAAAGGGTGTTGTCCACACTACTGCTGGTTACTTGCTAGGTGCTGCTCTAACTACCAAGTACGTTTTCGATATTCACCCAGAAGATGTCCTATTCACTGCTGGTGATGTCGGTTGGATCACTGGTCACACTTATGCTCTATATGGTCCATTGGTCCTAGGTACCGCTTCAATTATCTTTGAATCCACCCCAGCCTACCCAGACTACGGTCGTTACTGGAGAATCGTTGAACGTCACAGAGCCACCCATTTCTACGTTGCTCCAACTGCTCTAAGATTGATCAAGAGAGTCGGTGAAGACTTCATTGAAAAATACGACATCTCCTCACTAAGAACTCTAGGTTCCGTCGGTGAGCCAATTGCTCCAGATCTATGGGAATGGTACCACGAAAAGATTGGTCACAAGACCGCTGTCATTTGTGACACCTTCTGGCAAACCGAGTCTGGTTCCCATCTAATTGCCCCATTAGCTGGTGTCACCCCAACCAAGCCAGGTTCAGCCACGTTGCCATTCTTCGGTATCGACGCTGCCATCATTGACCCAGTCTCTGGTGAAGAATTGAAAGGTAACGACGTTGAAGGTGTCCTAGCCATCAAATCCTCATGGCCATCAATGGCCAGATCCGTCTGGAACAACCACAGCCGTTACTTGGAAACCTACTTGAAACCATACCCAGGCTACTACTTCACCGGTGATGGTGCTGGTAGAGACAATGACGGTTACTACTGGATCCGTGGTAGAGTCGATGATGTTGTCAACGTTTCAGGTCACAGATTATCCACTTCTGAAATCGAAGCTGCCCTTGTTGAGCACGTTGGTGTCTCCGAATCAGCCGTTGTCGGTATCAATGATGAGTTGACCGGTCAAGCTGTCATTGCCTTTGTCTCCTTGAAAGATGGTTACTTAGTCCAAGCCAACTCTGAGATCAAGGATGAAAAAGATCACATCACCCCAGACAAATTGAGAAGAGAATTGATCCTACAAGTCCGTGGTGAAATTGGTCCATTTGCCGGTCCAAAGACCGTCATCATCGTTGACGACTTACCAAAGACCAGATCCGGTAAGATCATGAGAAGAGTCCTAAGAAAGATCACCAGTAATGAAGCTGAACAATTAGGTGACTTGTCCACTTTGGCCAACCCAGAAATCGTCGAACACATTATCAAATCTGTTGACGAACAATTCTTCAAGAAATAAGAAGTTTCAATCGTTAAAAAGAGATTGCTAGATGCTAGATTATAGAAACGATTGAAGATCCCCTTTTTTACCATTCCTTTCACGCACAGAATATAATAAAATAGAAAATACAACAGAAGACGTAGCTAGCTATTGTGGAATATAATTGCAGTTTTATTTATTTTAATCAGTTGTAGTGATCAGTTCGTGGGGTTGTTGGTTTATTGAAGTGCCTGTTATCAGTAGGAACCAGTACAAGAGTATACAGCCTGTCGTTATAGAGCAGATCAAGATACCAATCATCTTGAATAACTGGGCATTCAAGCAGTAAAACACCATGAAACACAAGCTGGTCAGGCTAATAAACAGTAGCATGGCTTCCCAATCCCATCTTGACGCTCCAAAAACGTACACCATGACTCTCGCGAGTGGATTCCCCTGGAGATATGACGAAACGCCATCCATGACCTGCTTAATGTCGTTCATGTCCTCAATTATATCCTTGGCTGTATTGTCCATCTCGTTGAGACTGGAGTTCAAGTTGGAGGCTGAGACGATACCGGACTTTAAATGCCTGTTCAACTTTCGGGATTGGATCTCGTTCTGGGTCGTTAAATCGTACAGAGACACCATGTACCGTTGAGTCTTCTCCATAGAGCTCAACATTGCTTGGTCCCGTAGTTCCAAATCTTCAACAAACTTCAACTTCATCAATTCCATGGTTTCGTCAAACTCTTTGGAAGTCTGATCGAAGAATCCCATCATAGTCCTTGTGATCTCATCATTCTGAACCACGATCACATCGGTGACATTCATTGAGATCTCTGTCATCTCAAACAATTTCACCCTGATAGCATCCCACACTTTCTGGATCTCCAATTGGCCCTCTTGTGTTCTCGAGTCCATGACATCCATAAACTGCATCATCTTCTCGAAACTAGCATCAGAATCCCGCTTGAATGACTCTGTCTTTCTCGTATAGTCCTTTAAGAAGTCTAGGATATGCTCATAATGGTTTGTAACATCCAAGAACATATTCAACACCTGATCCTTCTCATATGGTAGTGATTCCTGGTGGCATATTTCACCAATGGAGCGATAATAACCACTATAACTCGTCCACCATTGCGACTTCCTCTCCATAGCTACCACACATTGTGTCCAATCCCCTGAGTTGCACTCTTCAGGCTGTGAGACACCGGCAACGTCAAATTCGCAAAGTGATAATTTGGCGGCGGTGATGGCTCGAAGTTGTGGATCTAGCTCACTGGGAGCCTTCTTTGTGCACTCCGAAAGGATCTGGGACAGTGAGTCTCTGATACAGTTTGTGTCAAACTCAGGGTGGTCCTGGAATAGGGAGATCTCTGTCTTGGTGGTGGTGAGGTTCCTGAAGTGTTGGAGTATGTCCTGGATCTGATAGTGTGCGTCCTCTTGAAAGATTTGAATCGGTTGACCAGCTAGAACAAGTGATAGTGTAGATAGCAGTAGTATCAAGTACATTTCTGAGACAGCTGAGTCTTCAGTGAGAAGTTCCTTGTTAATTCTGCGCTACTTCAAGAGATTTTGAACCTCGAGGAGCTGATGTATCACATTTGCTTCATGTGTGTCAGAGAAAAAGTGGAAAGTGGAACCAAGTGATATGTCACATTTCACGCCCCAATGCAAGCTTGAACCCATTGTCTTCCAAAAGAAGTCGACACTACGTCCTTAGATTTTGTACTCGGTGGATCAACTCGTAAAACAGGCCATAGTCGTATGTTATCAAGCGCTTATCGGCTGTTTGAATTCTCGGGTGTGGAGACGAAAATCCGAAAGGGCCTGTTATTCGAGTATAAAGGGTGTTTAGTTTGGTTTTATTGACACATGTTGCTTTTATTCTGGTTATTTATCACTCAGGCCCCAACGACAATGACGCTGCGCCACAAGCTGCTGCTGCTGTGCCTGGCCTCTGTGGCTGTTGCCATGGAGATGGAGAGCGATTCCGAGGAGTACACCCGTCCCAACATCACCAACGCGGGCTCGAAGACGTTCCACTGGCTGCTGACGCTGTTCCTGCAACTGGTCCTGCCTTCCGTCACCACGGTGCTCGTGCTGTCGCAGAGACTGCACTCGGCCGTGTTCCTGCAGCTGGTCTCGCTGGGCTACACGGGCTTTGACACCTTCTTCCTGAGCTTCCCAGACGGTGACGGTGTCGAGAACAGAACGTCCTCGGGCACAGGCTGGTTCCTGCTGCTGTTATCCGGTGCCACTGTGTTCTTTGGGACCTTGAACTCGGGCACAAACATCATCATGAACCAGGGCAAGTCCTCCAGTCTGAAATGGGCTGCCCAATTGAGTGAAACCACCGTCAGAAGAATCCATAACGTCCTATCGGTGTTGACCGTGCTGACTGGCTGGGTCAAGACCTGTTTGGCCCCTGTGGCACTCTTCGGTTTCTGCAGAGAGGCACACACTGGCCAATGTATCGCCCACGGGATCATGGGCTCCGCTTTCATCTGGTATGGCTTTGTGTATGCCATGATCTTGGTGCTGCCATACTTCAGAAACGGTCAAATCAAACAATCTCAGGAGTTCTACGACAGTGCTCTGATGCTCGCTTGGGGTATCGTCAACACTTTCACCGAGCACAGATGGGGTAGAGAAGGTTGGTCCCATAGTGATTATCAACACACCGTTTCAGGGATCCTGTGGTGGACCGGTGGGTTGTTGGGGTTGTTCTTATCAAGAGGTGGTAGAAGAAGTTTCATGCCTGCATTGATGCTGATCTGGACAGGCTGGGCCATGTCTGAGCATAGCCAGAAGCTTATCATTAGCACCAAAGTGCACTACATGTTTGGTCTGGTGTTGATCATCGGTGGTGTCTCTCGTATCATTGAGATTGCATTCTTGTTGAGCGATAATAGAGCATTGCCTAATGCTGTGATCAATTCGTTCCAATACATGCCTTCTTTCTGTCTGATTGAAGCCGGTGCCCTGTTCATGGGTGCCAATGAGGAACAGCTTGTCCTTGTGCTAAGATTGGGCTCTGACCACAGTGCCTATGTGTTGCTGATCACTTCTGCTGCCTTCATGATCTACTTGTGGTTCTTGCTATTACTTGAACTATACTCGAAACTAACAGGGAGTGTCCAGGTCGATTTGAACGAGTATAGCTCCGTGGAAAGAAATGAGACCCGTGATTCTTTAGAGTTCGAACTTGATAACATGGAAGAATCCAACAACCATCAAGCATAAATCAGCTAAAAAGCACAAAAGTTCTATATACATTCGAGAAGACACAAATTATTACTATTCTACAAGTCCATTATCTAGGCCCGTGAAGAAGATATCTCAATAATTAGGGGTTTTTTATGTACAATGCAAAACTCAGTTTCTTCTCTTACTCTTCTTCCCGACAACTTGGAAGTCCCAACCATCGTCATCGTCACCAACGGTGATATGCAGAGCGTCATTCCAGCTTAGACCATCATTGACTTGGGTCTCGACTTTAGAACGACGTTTCATGAATTCTTGGGCAAATCTTCTACCATCCATGGTGGAGGAGTTGGAATAGATGGTATCTGCGATGATTTCTGCTGATTCTTGACCAACTGGTAACATCAACAGGATCTGTAGCACGTCGTTGGTGTTGACACCTTTGTTCAACTTCATGGAGGTACGACACCAAGTCAGGAATTCTTGACGTGGTGAGGCGGCTTTACCCTGGTTGGAAACAGGCGTCACAGGTGTAGATGAGGCAGAAACGGTACGAAGGATATCTGGGTTGACTCTGTTAGAAGTGGTGGTGACCTTTGGCACTGATGAAGTCTTGGAGACTGGTTTCTTGGAAGCAGCAACAGTGGTCCAGGCATTAGTGTTTGGAGTTGAGTTTGCAATGGATGCGAATGAGTTCTTTGTAGGCAATGCAGGTTTGACAATGTTGGCGATTGGAGAAGCCTGAGCTTGGGCCTGGGCTTGGGCTTGGGCCAATTTTCTAGCTCTTTCAGCAGCTTCGGCTTCTTCACGCTGAATGTCCAACAAGGTCTTTGTAGGTGTTGAAGGAGTGGAGTTTTGACCCCAGGAGGAGTTCAAAGGTAGACCAGGGATCTTAGTTTCTTCTTTGATCTTCTTCTCCGCAGATGCTAATAATTGAGTGGCTAGGAGCTTTTCCTTTTCAGCCTTCAATTTCAACTGTCTCTTGTTCTCTTCGGCTTCTAATTGTTGAATTTGGTCTAATGTTAGCTTTGGAGCAGTTGGAGTAGAAGTCTTGCTAGCCCATGGTGCCAGAGCTGGTTTGACAGGTTTGGCTTCTTGAACTGGAGCTGGGGTTTGAGCAGGAGCCTGAGTTGGAACTTGAATTGGAGTTTCTTGAACAGGTTCTGGAGCCTTGGTCTTGGATTCCTTTGGTTCTTTACCTCTCTTCAAGATCTCTCTTTTCTTTTCCTTTGGTTTCTTTTCCTCCTTTGGCTGTTCTTGGATTTGTAATTGTTCAATAGGTTCAGTGATAGTATCCACGACATCAGGTTCTTGATTGGAAGTGATGGCGGCTTCTTGCTTTGGTTCTTCAAAAGTCTGAACTGGGGCAGTAGTTGGAACTGAAGCTGGAACTGCTGGTTCATCCAACACTTGGTTCAACACCTGTGACTGAATATTATTGAACAAATCATCCTGATGGTTATTAAACCCAGTATTGAAATTTTGGTTCAATAGAGAATTGTTCAAGAATGGGCTCTGAGATGAAAGACCGAAATCCTGTGTCAATTGTGGTTGTTGAACCCATGGTGAAGAACGGCCCGAGGTTGGGGCAATGGAGTTCCAAGTTTGTTGTGGTAATTGAGGTTGAGGTGACATGAATGTATTAGAGGACCAACTATCGAATTGGAAGTTGGATGTTGAGGAAGTATGCTGTAATGGTGGGGCAGCGGTGTGGTTGAACTGTTGAGAGGTGATTGATGATGTATGGTTCTGTTGTAATGGAGCACTGAAAGGGGTCTGTGTACCCAAACTGGCCTTTAGGTCTTTCAAAGTATAGAATTCAAATTCATCCTCACGTTTCAATTGTAAGTCATCGTTCAAATACCCATTTTGATGCCAGCTGTCCATCATGCCCCCATCAAAGGGACCCTGTTGGTTACCCTGAGGGTCTAAATAAATCCAGTTCACCTTAGGAGGTTGTAGCATGAATGACTGGGAATTGCTGAAATGGGCAGACAATGGAGCATGACCCGTAGTGAAGGCACGATCCATATTCGACGAAGAGAGCAACGAGACCTGGGAGTTGAAGGGGCTCTGGGACTGTTGGGCATTCTTGATGATTGAAGTGATATCCAGGGCGTTCTGTTCCTCCGTGGTCCAATTGGTGATGTTGTTCAATTGGGCAGTCAACTCTTCAACAACTTGTGGATTGTCTCTCTTGACACGGTTTTGTTGTAATTGCAAGGCACGATCCACCTCGACTTGTTGCACCAGCTGTCTGATCGGATCCAGGGATTGATACTTGGACTCAAACCCTTTCTCTTGCAGTGTATCCTGGATCTTTGTCCAAATCTTCAGCAATTCATCGGCACTGTACACTTTGTTGATCTTGTTAGGCAACACGGTGCTCTGCTGGGACAATGGCTGCTCTAGGGGCTGCTGCTGCTGTTGTGTCCATGCACCGGTCGTGTCAGCGAATTTGGATCCTTCTTGAGACGCGCTTTTGGAAGGTTTAGGACGCATCCTGTGGGTCAATTGTTAGTACTCATCGGTCTTGGTCTCGAGATTATCAGAGTTTGTAACTTACCATGCTGGACCGAAGGATAATGAGGATGAAGACATTGTTTTTTGGGATGCTGGGAAATTCTGGTGGATTCTCTGTGTGGTAGTTGGGACTATGGCGACTTCTAGGAGGCAAAAGACCGGCGATTGGCGTGTTAAAAGTTGGTAATCACTACTTTGAACTGGTCCCTCTGGTGAAAATTTTTTAAACCACTTTTTTTCGAGAAGACTGTACGTACCGCCGCGATTTTTTGCTGGGGCTCATAACGATGGAGCATGGAATATAATGATGGATAAGTGGTCGAGATTGTGGTTTTGAGAGTGGTTTGGGTATCTACAGTGATCATGTTCTTGCATTTCAGCATTTGAGCTCTTTTACCCGGAGTTTCCCTCATTTTTAAGGGATATACTAACACATTCCACGAAACATATAGTCACAAGAGCCTTACAAAAGTCTACTAAAGAAGCCAAAAACTCATAACTTTTTATAACTTAAGCTCCCTAAACATCATTCAGTGCAACACACACGGCACCCTTGTGATGACCATTATACTGTCTCACAGTCTCGCTCGTGCTCAAATCCCATAATCTGACATAATGATCTGAACAAGCGGTGACTAAATATGCAGAATCAGCACTGAAGGCACAATCCCAAACCCATCTCTGATGACCTTGTAATGTTGTCTCCAGTGAGAAGGAATCGTCAACGTTCCAGATCCGGGCAGTATGATCAGCTGAACATGTGGACAAGTGTTTGCAATCGGAACTTAGAAGCACTTTTGTGATGTATTTCGAATGTGATCTGAACTTTGTAACGGGCTGTAATGAAGTAGAATCCTTCTGATTGTTCATCTGCCAGACATAACAGTTCCCCTTGTTGTTCCCAGCGACAAGCATGGACCCATCACTAGCGACACTCACAGATTGCACTGGTGTGTCATCTTCAGGGATCAACTGATGCGTACATTGGTTCTCTCCCAGGTCCCATATTCTGACATTCCCATCTTGGTCACACGATATCAGTTCACCTTGGTTGGGATGGATCACCACTTCGTTGACTGGACAATTATGCTTATAGTTTCTCTGTACTGAGGGGGCTCTAACGTCCCAGACTTTCACAGTCCCGTCTTCGGAGGACGACACCATCCACTTGTTGTCTGACTGGAATGCGATGGACGTCACGTTGTTCGTGTGGCCCTCGAAGGAGGTCACAGGGTTTGGATTCGTTGTTCTGATGTCGTATAGTCTAACATGTAGGTGGCCAGCAGCAGCTAAGAAGCGCTTATCAGAAGTGATTTCGAGCCTGTTGACCTGGGAATCGGCATGTTGGATCGTTCTAGAGCACACACCTGTCAGCGCCTCCCAGAAGCGGATCGTGTGGTCGTAGCCCGCAGACGCTAGTAGCACAGACATGATGAGCTTAGTTGTATGTAATCAGTGGAGAAGACCCTTTGAAAAAGTGGGTTAAAATGGGGCCAATTGAGCTCTGGAAAACGGCCAACAGCCAAGAGTACCCTCACAAGTAACACAGAACCAGCTGTAGACCTTCAAACACCTCGCAAGCACGACTTTGCACGGTTAAGTATGGGGAGGTCCCTTATCTGGCACTTGCTAGAACTTTCTAGAAAAATCCATCGAAAAGTTCGCGATTTTTTTCCGGCGAGCATATATAAAAGCCGAAGGGCCCACTCGAGACACAACTAGAACAATTTAGAGGAAATCACGAACGATTCACTAACAAACATGGTCAGAGACACGACACTCTACGACAGACTGGGCGTCCAGCCGGGCGCCTCCGACAACGAGATCAAAAAGGCCTACCGGAAAATGGCGCTCAAGTTCCACCCGGACAAGCCAGGCGGTGATGCAGAGAAGTTCAAAGAGATCTCAGAGGCCTTTGACATCCTGAGCGACGAGGGCAAAAGAGACACATACGACCAGTTCGGCCTGGACGCTGCCCGCCACGGGGGGCCTCAGCCGGGCGCTGGCGGCAACCCGTTCGGCGGCGCTGCGGGCGGCGCTGCGGGCGGCCACCCATTCGGTGGTGGTGGCTTCAGCTCTGCGGACGCATCAAACATCTTTGAACAGTTCGCCAGGGCCGGTGGTATGGGCGACGACGGCTTCAGCTTCAACTTCGGCGGTGGTAGTCCCTTCGGTGGCTTTGGTGGTGCTGGTGGCTCGCCTTTTGGCGGTGCCGGTGGTATGCCTGGTGGCTTTGGTGGTGGTCATTCCCACAGAGAACCTGAACCTGAAGTTAAACAGATCAACCTGCCTGTTGCGCTAGAAGACCTGGCAAAAGGTGCTAAGAAGAAGATGAAACTGAGCAGAAAGGGTCCATCCGGTGCTCGTGAGGAAAAGATAATAGAAATTGATATCAAGCCAGGTTGGAAAGAAGGCACAAAGATCACTTTCAAGAACGAAGGTGACTACACCCCAAGTGGCCGTCGTCAAACTATCCAATTCGTCCTACAGGAGAAGCCACATCCATTTTTCAAAAGAGACGGTAATGACCTGATCTACACTTTGCCTTTAACATTCAAAGAATCACTATTGGGTTTTGACAAGACCATTGAAAGCGTCGATGGTAGAAGAATCCCATTCTCAAGATCCTCTCCTGTCCAACCTACATCTGAAAACACTTATCCAGGCTTGGGTATGCCTATTTCCAAATCCCCAGGTCAAAGAGGTGACTTGAAGATCAGATACAAGATAGACTTCCCTATTTCATTGAACCCTGAACAAAAACAAGCTATCAACCAATTCTTCTGATTTCCAAGATAGCAAGCTACAACTACAAGCTAGAGCTCTTTTATGATGATTTTGTGATGATTTTCTTTTGCCCGCTTTGATAACCAAAGGTTCAATCATTAATGACACATAGGTATGATTGGATCACTTCTTTGTATAGTTTTAATAAAATTGCATTATAGATATAAAACGTAGTTACTTACTTTGCTATAGAATGAGAAAGTATAAGCAATGAAGCGCTAGCATCTCTGGGTATTTAGGAACGCTAGTTTCACTATGCTGATTACGTAATCAATATTCTTCATTTTACCATCGGCATTGGAATCTCAGTACCGCGGCACTTTTAACATAAATGTTGATGTTTCAAGAAATTAATTTTAAAATAATAGGTTGACCTCTTTATAAATAAATGACGTCGCTATATAATATATATATAAATATAATTGGTAGTGATCCCGCGGTACACTGTCATGCGTCGGCTTATAGTCCAAGCTGAGTGCCAGTAGCGGTGGCGCGCGCTGGTACAATGATCATTATAGTATGTCTAGTTATTCATAGCTGATCAGCTAGTAGACTCGACTTGTACTATTAATTAAATCAGCTAGCAGCCGCCATTTAGGAGATGCAATTACTACATTCGTCATTAAGTACGTCTTAACATAAATCAGTTATTTCTTTTCGTTCATTATATATAACTTCGTCATTTTAAACGTCTCTAGACTCATTATTTTATCATTCAGGGCTGTATCTTTAGCTCAATTTATCTTGAGGTTGTGATTGTGTATCAGGCTGTAGTGGTTTCGTCCTTTGACTCAGTGGAGGAAGCAGTAGGTTCACTTGGTTGTGAATCAACAGTTGTGGTACTTGAAACAGGAGTAGCTTCACTTTGAGCGGCTTCAGCAACATCCTCAGCGGCTTCTTTCTTCACTTCAGCGACTGGAACAGATGGAGCTTCAGCAGTGATGGAATCAACTGGGGTAACATTGTTTTCTGAGACTTTTGGGGTATCACCAGCGACAGTAATTGTGACCTCTTCAACAGGGTCATCATTCTTTGGTTTTTCAATAGCTTCAGTTGTATTTGTAGCTTCAACAGTCTTTGGTTCTTCAGCAGTTTCAGCCTCTAGTGATTCAGTAGTTTCAGAAACCTTCGTACCATCAGTAGGCTCAGGAGCTTGTGAGACTTCAGGAGTTTCAACAGATGTGAATTCTTCAACCTTTTCTTCAGTCTTAACTTCAACAGCTTTGGAATCAGACAAAGTAGTCTCCTCAGTTTCAGGTTCAGTCAATTGTTCATCATTCAAGATCCCATTCTGAGCATCACCTTCCAGTTTAACCTCTGGCTTCACCTCTTGCTTAACATCAATTTCAGACATGGAAGTATCCTGAGTAGTATCAGCTGTATCTTCTCTCTTCTTCTTCTTGGTCTTGGTACTAGCAGAAACAATTGGTGGCGCCTCTGGAGATGATGGATCCAATCTATGCAACACCTGTCTCAAATGGTTGTACTCTTTTAACAACAATGCACTACCACCTTCCAGTTTTCTCAAGTAGAATCTCACCTTCTTAGCATTGGTGTAGTCATCATTGAATGTTGAATCCAAGAATTTTCTAAACTTGACACCATCTTCAAAGATATCATTAACCATGTATAGTTCATCAGGTTTCAAGTCCAATAATGTCCCTTCTTCAACCAATTCGCCCAATTCTTCAAGCTTTGGACGATTGTAGTCTCTGTTGATCTCAACTCTCCAATCACAAACAGCACAGATGTAATTGTCAACCTGTTTAGTCTTACCACGACCAATCTTTAGACATTTGCAATGATACCATTCATTACATTTCTCACAGGCAATCATGGTCCCACTTTCAGCATGACGACAGATACAATAGATGTGGTTGTCATCTGAATCAGATTCAAAATCATCTGCAATGTTGAAGGCAGCTCTGGTACGTTCTGAAAGGAATTGTAAATGACTTGTCAAGACACTGAATGGGGCATTGGATTTACCGAACAATTTCTTAGCCTTTCTCAACCAAGTTTCAACAGATCTGACATTCCCTTCTAGGGCCTTGGTTCTTGAGGTTTCAATGAGTTGTTTGACAACAGTGTAACTTGGTCTGGAATCATCAGTACCACCTTTGAATTTGGAGTTCAACTTCTCGTACAACTGAGCATCGAAATCTGGGGCACCATTAGTTCTCTTCTGGCTCTGTTCACGTAGTGTTTGCAAATCAGCTTGATTCTTAGCAATACTTTGCTCAACAGAAGCTCTTTCTTCAACGGTCTCCAAATGCTTGGATCTTAGATTCACCAATTCTTGTGCAACATCTTCATCAATTGGAACAGTCTTGGTACACTCTAGTAATTCATCAACGGTGACAATGTTGAAATCAGATGCCAATTGTTCTTTGATAGTCTTGGTGATGAACTTACCCAATAACACTTTGTTCTTGACACCATCGATCAATGGCAAGTCAGAAACACCACAGACTTCATAACCCCTATCCAAGAACTCAACAAACTCATTCAACGAAACCTTTTCAACTTGATCACCGAATTGGATTCTGTCTTCTTCCTTCTTAGCAATCACTTGGTATTCGTCCAGCCATTCTTTTCTAGCAACAATACGTTCTAAGAATTCAATAGACTTCAGCTTCACACCGAATGATTTACCCAAGTCAATCATGTCATAGAATTCATCGACAGTGTGGTAGGTAGATTCAGTCAAGAATGTTCTCACAGAGGTTTCAAATTGATAGATTTCATTAGCCAATTCTTGTAATTGATCAATCTCAGGGCAGGTGAAGTTCAAGTTTGGAATCTCTTCAACTAATTCTTTGACAACAGTAGGTTCAAATTGTAGAGTTGGTTCAACACTGGACCCACTGGCAGCTTCTCTTGCATTTCTCTTGTTTCTGATTCTGTTCTTTTGCTTACCATTCAACAACAGTTGAGTCTTCTCCAGCCAAGCATTGGCATCATCGAGGTATTCTTTCAAAGTCAACGCCTCAGGGATGTTGCCCTTGATTCTCTCACTTTCATAGTATAGTGTTTTCAAATTCTTCAAAGATGGCTTTGTGTTGGTAGATAATAACTCTTCAAACTTGGCTAACCAATCTTCTGGAGTTTGAGCAAAGGCAACCATAGTTCTTTGTAAGTTCTTGATCTTGTCATCTGAATAATAGACATGGAGTTCAACGGAGTCAAATTTGGATAAGAACCCAGTATCAGCTTCCAACCTGGCCAGGAATGATTTCAAACTGAATGAAAAGTCATCTTCACCACTGTAGACCACAACCTTGGATGGGAAGTTACAACTTAGATCATCGTCACTGATGTAATCAAACTTGTTGTTCACAACTTTCAAGTTTTGAACCTTGGATTTCACTTCAGCTCTTAGTTCCAAGTGTTCATCAATCAGTTTGTCGAAGAATGGAGCAATAACTTTCAACACGTTTGGATCCTTGCAATTTTCAACGACATTGATCAACAATTCAAAGAAGGAGAAGTTTGGCAATAAACCTTGCTTGCATAACCAATTCTCAGAGGCCAAACCACTCTGTAACCAAGACTCAGAAATTGGAGCAAAGTTGACACTTTCACTTAATGAACCACCCATTGAGATCATGGAACTGTAAGATTCTGGGAACTTGACAAGGAATTCACCAGGTAATTGGACAGTGTGATGGATGGTGATACCGTTTTCAATAAGGACACTTGGTGGGATAAACAGATCTGAGTTGAAACGTGGATTGTTCTCTAGTTTGTGGTCATAAAGTTCATTAAATTTAGGATTGATCGTCTCAAGTCTCTTGTCAATTTGATCTTCTTGTTTCAAACCATCCATGATATCAGCCATCAATGCCTCTTTAGCGAAATCACTTATCTCTTGTTGGTTACCCAATTTAGATTGATGATCTTTGATCTTTTGCACTAGTAATTCTTCATACTTGGAACGATCTTTAGCAGGAATGAAGTACCAGACTTTGGAAAACCCAGCATGTAGATAGTCAACAGAGTACAGGAAATGGTCATCAGTACCCCAAGATGAAACACTGTGTAACATAGAAGCAGTCAACTTTGGTCTTGTGATAGAGTCATTATCAGTGGACAAGTAACGAAGAATACCCTTTTCATTCAATGGTAAGTTGTTCAAGTTCCATGGATTAGTGACATCTTCCTTTTCAGCTTGAGAACTCTGTGTGAAAGTTGGAAACCCAGTACCAAAGACATCAGAAGGCAAGTAGTTAGCAGTCTCAACATTGAAATGATCCTTCTCATCCATGATTCTCCAGAATTCCTTAGTTAGATACTCTTCTTCGTGACGGCCAGCTTCAGCTAAGGAGAGTAAAGTCTTGGAATTTCTCAAATGGATATCATAGAACTGTTGGAAATTGTAGATTCTGGTGGCTTCAGAAGAAGGGTACGGATGGTCCATGGCTTCAATACCTTTGTGCCAGAACTGGAAATCATAGTATGGATAAGTAGTGTGATCAACCTGTGTCAAACCCTGTCTTTCATCAGTGTAGGATTCAAAGTTGGTTCTGAAACCTTTGGACTTTAGAATATCTCTTGGTCTACCAAACAGTTGTTTTGAGTTGGATATCAGTGGAGTTTCAGTAGCAGTCTTTTGTTTCTTTGTTCCATCATAGGCTTCATTAAGCATTGGTCTTTTGTTCTCATTGTTTGGAGAGTTAGCACTTTCAGCCTTGGCTCTTCTTCTCATCTCTTGTTCATAGGAGTTCAGAATCTTCAAGTAAGCAAGTTTCAAAGAAGATGACAAAGAAGTCATGATTCTACCAGTGTAACCAAGTTCTCTACCAATTTGAGCCCATAACTTTCTTTGACAAACAGTATCAAACCCACCTTTGGAGCGGACAGAATTGCGTAGCTTGTATAGATCAACAACTCTCTTGTCAATAGATGGCAATCTAACCAATGGGGTACCATTTTCCTCATGGAATTGGATCAAGTCTTTGTAGAATTTCAATTTATCATCGTAATTTGTAGTTGAATGCTTCAAAGATTGCTTGACAGCTCTGAACTTGAACTTTTCCAGGTCTAGTGAGAATGGAGGATCATAACTCTCTGGTGGGACGATCTTGACAGCACCAAGATCACGGTTCTCTTTCTCTAGCTTAGCAATGTACTCGTAAGGATCTTTGAACTCTTCTTCAGTTGGAAAGTACGTTCTGATGGACTTGACACCGAGCAGGTCCCTTTCCACAGAGGGCTCTGAACCTGGAGGCTTCTGTGTGATGTGGAGCTTTGTTCTCATTCTAAGCGTCTTTAGCGTGACACCCTGCACAGGGATTGTGTTGCTGCGCGGAGGGGTGTTCATGATAGATGACAGCGTCACCTGTGGAGGCAGAAGAGGAGGCACTTCATAGGTCTGTGGCAAGAATTGGTGAGTTTGGGGTTGAGGTTGAGGTTGTGCCTGAGGTTGATGGTGGTGTTGAAGAGGCTGCAGCGGCTGGTGGAGCTGTGGTGGGAGCTGTGGCGGATGGAGCTGGAATGGCCCTGGAAGCGGGTGCTGGGGCAGCGGCTGGACCTGCGAGAGCAGCGGTGGCAAGTAGCTCTGCTGCTGCTGTTGCTGATTGGCCTCCTGGGCCATCGCATTGTGTGTGTAGTCTCCGAGTGGCATTGAGCTGTTTCAGCAGTGGGCGCGTCAGCTGTTCAGTGGCAAAAACAGTGGAGACAGAGGGAGATTGACAGCAACACGGGTCTTTTCTAAACGAGGCCTTGAGCTTTCCTAACGGCAGAAATGAACTCAAACACAGCTTTTTCAATCAGTGGATTTTCTGCTTTTTTCAAAATTCATTATGGTATCGAGTCCGAAAAAGGTAAATTCCGACTACTGGAGCAGTCACGTGAAAATCCCGATATAGGCCTCCTCTGCAAATTTGGATTATCATCATCACTTACAGGTGAGGAATCCCGCTCGCTACAGGAGCGCCTTCAATTACAGACGTGTTTAAGTCTGTGACGGCCTCACTGAATCATCAGCCATTAAGAAGGGCATTTGAATTTTGTGCTTTGCATGCGCCATTCCAGCTGGATGATCGCGTCTTAATATGAAGACTAGTGGATCTGCTTATGCAGAGTTATTCAAACATCGATGATGATGCTCAGACACTTCAAGTGTCTTTTTTGTCTGCGAGTATGGAAGAGCTCTGAATACATAGGTACAAAGTCTCCAGCTTTTCTGTGTGTGAAACTAAGAAGGTTAGAGAACTTTGTACTTTTAAAAGAGTCAACGGTATGGTGTAGACTTCATTTCTTCGCTACATATCCTACAAATCGTTTAGAAAGTGGTCAACTAGGCTGTGATATCAGTCTACTTTGAGCTATGATCAGCAATTAATTGAGTTTATTTTACACTTGAGAAGGTTAAGAAGACTACTGACCTGAGCTTTATAAATTATAAACCTTCAAGAGATGCCTCCACATACCACCCCTCTGATTGATGACTCCTGTTCGCAAACTTTGAGTGTCCAAAATCGATGGCATACACTCGAGGCTTATTAGGCGCACTCTCTTGATGATGGCCCAAAACAATGTTGTCAACTCTTATATCTGAGTGCAACACACCAAGATCATTAATGGCTTTGAAAGTTCGTCTAATGTCATCTTTAACATCGCCATCTAAACTCTTCACTTCACGCAAGGTGGTAGAGCCCACGTTCTCTTGTAAGATAAAACAACCATGAAATGATGTAGTCAAGGCGGTGAAATTGGCATTATCTTCCTTAGAAGTATCCTTCATTAAGCCGATGGCGATAAGATCAGGAACTCCCAGATTGTGGGACACTTTGTGATTATTCAAATGTAACAGCACCTCAGCTTCTTTAACAACCTTGTCACAGCTCACTTGCATCAAGTTCACGGAGCCTAATTCATCTTCGTACTCATGTAGTGGAACCTACTTTTCAATTTCATCTTCAGACCAACAGTTCGGTGAGTATATCTTCAATATCGGCCATGTATCCTCTGGGATATCCTTCCCGCTTAACCTTTCTTTCAGCAAAGTCTTATAACGATCCTTGAGCTGGTCTGAGAAACATTCTAGAAATATCGGATCAACTTGAAAGACAATTGCTAAGTTAGAGCATTGGATGAGGATTTTCTTGTACTTCAAGAAATTTATGTTATAGCTCTCAAACATGGTTTTGACAGCTTCCTTCGCATTTGATACTGCTTCGGCGCTCTCGCCCCCAAATTGCGTTGAAGACATATTATTCCTAAATCTGTGAGAGGCAGTGCTTGGGAAAGAACACCTTTCACTCTGTGGAACCAAGTTTCTAGAATTATCGTAGGTTCTAATTTCTTTGGAAATTTTCAAGAAATGTTCTCGTTGCTCAATCATCTCATCAAAATCTCTATCAAAAGATAGGAACGCCAATAACATGGCTCGGATACACTTCGTTTCAAAAAGACTAAAGGGGCAATATAGCCGAATGTCGAGCGAGTCGCCCTTCCTACTGGAAATCGTCTCCATCCGTAGCTCAACGAACAAAATATTCTTCTCGTCAATCAAGACACCCTTTGTACATAAGGCTCGGACTTGCTTCTGGATAAGGGCGTTTAAACTCTTTCCAAAACGTGAACTCGAGTCAAAGTCTATTGGAGAACCTGTAGAGCTCATTATTGCTTCTCCGTCGTTGATCAAAGAGCTTATACCTTCCACGGTTGATAGTGAATCAAGTATATCGACAACATTCTGAGTAAATAGCCCTGCTCCAAACTCAAATATACCAGTCACAAACAATGGAAGAACAGAGTATTGGTCCAAATATAGAAGAGAATTGTCATCCCATGGCATTAATAGACCCAAGGATGTCAGTATATCAGATTTCTTGCCCCACACTCCAGTTGTATTAAGAATACGCTGTGTACCACAATCAAAACTGAAAGCATTGAACCCTTGAGTAAGTGGGTTATTCACCAAAACAATATTGTTGAGTTTGTATGTCAGCTCTGTGAATCGTTTCACTGCTTTCTCATAAGTAACTTTATCTTTATTGTGATGCTCAAATGTAACCTCTATCAAGGGCTGAATCACGGTTATCAAAGACTTGAAAATGAACGTTACAAAGGAGTCTTTGCTATCTATATGATAACCGCATGGTACATTTCTTACTATGGTCTCGTGGTAAGATCTTTCATGAGCTCCAGATGACTTCGAATGCGCTATCTTAGCGGCAGTGCTGATATCTGAAACCTTTAATTGAGATAAACTGAATCTTCTGAAGAACTGCTCTGGATCCTTTGATACCTTGGGTTGGGGAGTATGGCTTTGATTAGCTGGTGTGCTTGAAATAGTCTGTAACGTCGTGCAAAAGATCTTACCAAGCCACAATGAATTACCATTCTCTGCAAATGCCACAATCTTGTCTCCAACACAGACCCGACTGTTATTAGCACTCTTCAGGACGTTGAAATTTTGATTCCCATAGAGCTTGACGGCCTCGGGAGAAAGTCTAGCCGCCAAAGCATTGATTGCCAGATCGCCGAGCTCAATTTTACGCAAGGATCTGTACCATTGTATGTAGCCCTCATCATCTTGCTGGAGAACCTTAGCTGGATCTGCTCCCAAGACGGCGCTCAAAAGCGGCTGATCGGGGGAATTTGAAGACATAACAGTAGATGACCTTAAAGCCTTAGAATGAGGGAGCACCACTGCAAGAGAGAAGTATTCCACGATTTTATATGCTTAGGAAGTGTATATATGCCTCATAAAACAAATTCGCGTATATTGATTACGTAATCCTGACTGTTAATACCCAAGGCAATAACGCCATCACTGAGCCCACTTGCAACCCATTACCAGCCTCAGTTAATCACAACTACTAATTAATCAAGAAAGATATTTCATTTATTTTCATATACTCATAAAAAAAAGGATAACATAACAACGTTATATGATGAATCAATCACCATATGGTCAAGTCAATAAGCGGTCTAAGCACAACCATGAACCTTCTTACAAGTTACGGTTGACGTACTTTTGGCCTTCTTGGACACCTCTTTCAAAACCCTTTCTACCTAATTCTTCAGCTTGTTGGGCAAAGGAGCCTTGTTGACCAGAAGATGAGTCCAAGTTGGAACCGCCAATACCACCACTAGATTGTTGGTTGGAACCATGAGTAGCTTGAGATCTAGTTTGACGACCAGAACCTAAGTTGGATTCTTCTTGGGTACCATAAGCACCACCGGTGGAGGATGAGAAGTCTTGACCAGTAGTGGTTCTGTCTCTGTTACCAGATGACAAGCCTGAGGATTGGTGCTTGTTGGAACCGCCCAAAGTGTCATCACGCAAACCTTGGTTGGAGTAACCTTGGGAGCCAGACAATCTGTCATCATCTAAACCTTGACCACGAGTTTGTTGGGTGGAGTATTGGTCGTGAGCACCAGAGCCAGTGGAGAATTGTTGTTCATTCTTGGAGCCCAAGTTTTGTTGACCAGAACGGGTGTTACCGGTTCTTTGACCTGACTTGTGTTCTTGGTAAGCGTCGTTGGCATCAGTAGCGTATTGACCAGCTTGTTCAGCTTCGTTACCTTGTAACTTGTTTGAGATCTTTTCCATAAAGTTTGACATTGTGAATAGTTTAGTTGATGATTTGATAAAACTCGAATCTTCTGAAGAACGAAAAGGAAAGTTTCGATGAATTGGAGAGAAATCCAGGCTCTTATATACCCCTTGGACCCAATCTTTCAGTTTCAAGAGCCACTGTCATCGACATCTTAATTGCTCATTGATGATGTTACCTCACAGCCCAATTGCTCGTTACGAACACACCCCACGTAGCCAAATGTATGGAGCACACCATAGTTTATGGTCTAAAAAGAAAAGAAACACACCCAATATCACGAGTTTCACGTGGTGACATGGGGTAAAGTTTAATTAACCTTGCCTCTAGGCTCGATCAAGGCTTGAAATTTTGACACAAATTTACAAAGTCAATTGCTCTTCTATTACACCATCGAACGGCTGCTAATTTCACATGTAAAGACGAGAATAGTACAGTGTACACAATTACATCAATTGAGTAAACTGTCCAGCCCGCTATTTCAATCTAGCTATTTTTCAGATCATTTTGAGGTACACTGCCACTAAAGCATGGGCAACTAACCGATTGGACCCCACGATTGGTTCTTGCACACAAAGCAAAGGCAAAAATTAGGTAATACAGGGCGAGAGAACAATTGCTACAATGCACACTCATGTTTTCAAGGCTAAAAGTATCAATTCATTATACAAGTGTCAGAGCCAGGAGCTTATTCTTTCTTAGTGTAGCTTTCGTAGGCTTTCTTAGCTTGATCGAGGATTTGATCCTTGTGTGAACCGGTCTCTTCTGTTGCTCTGGAGGTTTCAGTATCACCAGCGGTACCACCAAAGTTTTGGGAACCGTCTTTCACTTTGTCAGCAACCTTGTCGAATTGGTCTTGACCTTCTTTGTGAGCTGCTTTTTCTTCAAACTTGTTGTAGATGTTTTCCATTATGTATCGAGTGTTAATTAGTGGGAAGTAGAGGAAGAATTGACGAAACTCACTGAGATTGGCTAGTTTTTATACGTTGGGGAAAGCAAAGTTTCCCTCTTGCAAAGCGTTCAGGTACCAGCTGTCCACAACTGTCAGTCATATGCTCGATTACGGTATAGCTTTTCGTGTTTTCCTTTAAAGTTGCTAGTTGCTTTATATGGCCGTTCAAAAGCATCTTGCGTCTTACAGTTCAACCAATTGGATAGCAAAAATGCCCTAGAAGAGAGATGCGGTGGCAAACGTCGTACCTGATCGTTCTCCAGCAGCAACTAAGAAGTGGCCAAAATAAGTTGAAATTCTCGGAGATTATACGAGCCTCGGAGAAGTGCCCCGATTGGGAAGTGAATTCCGAGATTGCAGGATGAAATCACGATCTCGCACTTCAACGACTACATCTGATTAAGCAACGATCTCTTAACTACTATTTACGTCACTCTCATTGATCACTCTGGAGCACCGAACCCACCTGCACCTGGTGTCTTGATGACGATTCTGTCACCGACTTCAACGTCACAAGTGTTTCTACCACCAATGTTGATAACATGGCCATCGGTCTTGATCCATAAGTTCAAACCTCTTTCACCATCTTGACCACCTTGTAACCCATGTGGTGCATTGACTCTTCTTTCAGATAAGATGGAGACTTTGACAGCTTTTCTGAATTCAATGTCTCTGATGACACCGTCACCACCTTTCCACTTGGACTTAGCACCACCTGAACCTTTTCTAATCGAATAGTTTCTCAAGATCACCGGGTATCTTCTCTCAAAGATCTCAACATCTGTCATTCTAGTATTTGTCATGTTAGTGTGGACACCAGAAGTCCCGTGGAACCCATTACCAGCACCGGACCCCCCACCGATTGTTTCATAATAACCGAAACCTGGGGTATAATTACCATGTTCATCGTTACCACCATAACCAAAGGTCAAATTGTTACAATCACCTTGGGAATCAGCTTGGATCTGGAATGCCTTCAAGATGACATCCGTGACCCTCTGTGAAGTCATGACGTTACCACCGACAACAGCAGCGTTCTTCAATGGTGATAGGATGGATCCCTTTGGAATGATCACTTCAACAGGTGTCAAACAACCTTGGTTCAATGGGATATTTTCATTCACTAGACATCTCAAACAGTATAACAGTGCAGAGTTGGTGATGGCTTCTGGGGCGTTCAAATTACCATACATCTGTGCAGAAGTCCCACTGAAATCAAAGATACTCCTGTCGTCTCTGATGGTGACCTTCAATTGAATCTTGGAACCTTCATCCATGTAGTCAACACTCTCAAAAGTATCACTACCGAATTTGGCACGTAGTTCTTGTAATCTCTTGTGGACAGTGATGGCTGCGTTGTCTTGGATAGCGTTCATGTAAGTCAGGATAACGTCAAGTGAGAATTCAGAAACCAGACTGGAGATCAAGGAAATACCCTTTTGATTAGCACTGATTTGAGATTTCAAATCTGAGATGTTGTCACTTAGTCTTCTCGTACCTGAACAACCTGGGTATTGAGCTGGCTCTTTCAACAAGATCTCAACAATTCTCTCCTCGTTGAATTTACCTTGTGAAACCAACAGTTCAGAGTAGATAGCAGCACCTTCTTCCCATAGATGTTTGGAGTTTGGAGGCATAGACCCAGGTAAAGTACCACCAATATCAGCATGATGAGCTCTGGAGGCAACATAGAAGATAATCTTACCATCTTTGAATGCAGGTGTGATGACGGTGATATCTGGAAGATGTGTACCACCGGTCTCTGGATGGTTTGAAACCAAAACATCACCAGGCTTCAATTTCCCTTTCCATAGTTCAGCCTGTTTCTTGATACAAGTGGACATGGACCCCAAATGGACAGGGACATGAGGAGCATTAGCAACTAGTCTACCTTCAGGATCAAACAGAGCACATGAGAAATCCAATCTTTCCTTGACGTTGGTAGACACTGAGGTCTTACGTAGTTGATTACCCATTTGTTCAGCAATGTCCATAAATCTGTGGGAGAAGATGGATAGTAGGATTGGGTCAATGTTGGTGGTGTCAACGGCCTTGGAGGTTGTATCATCAATGATCTTGATAAAGACGTGGGCTTTCAAGACAGTGGCTTGGGCATTTGGTGGGATCAGATTGGTTTGAGTGTCATCAGCAATGATGGCAGGGCCTTGGATGAAATCACCGACTGATAGCTCTTCTAGTCTGTAGATTGGAGTCTTGACACGACCTTGGTTCTCGAAATAAACATCTTTGAAGAACTTGGCCTTGGATTCTTGCACTGTGGCCTTGGTGATGCTGCTCAATTCTTGGTCAATGGATTCATTGGTTAGCTTTTGGTTGGAATTCCCAATGGCACGGACTCTGATATCATCGATCAAGATCTCTTTATCATCGAAGACAAACCCGAATTCTCTCTTGTGCAAAGCTAAGAAATCTTTCTCAAAATTCCAATCATCACTTTCATCTTGCTTGATCATCAATGGGGATTCCATACCTCTGTATCTCAAATTGACAAACTTTTCAAACTTCAAATCAGATTCTTTGAAACCATGAGCGACCAATTTACCAGAAACGGTCTCAATCAGAGCATCAAACTTCCCAAGAACTTTCCCCTTGTTATCACTCTTCAACACATAAGAACTTGGTTCTTGGATCTCTTCAACAACATCAGCTAACAAGATACCATAAGCAGACAAGACAGATGAATATCTATGTGATAACACCTCGGTGATCCCCAAGGACTGAGCCACAGAAACGGCATGTTGACCACCAGCACCACCGAAAGTGACCAAACGATGTTGAGAAACAACATGACCTTTAGCCTCAGTCAATTGTCTGATAGGTTTAGCCATTGATTCATTAGCAACTTTGATGAAACCGTAAGCGACTTCATCGATGGATAAATCAGTCTTCAATTCTTCGTTGATCTGTTTAGTCAAAGCAGTGAATTTAACCTTGGTGGCTTCCTCATCCAATGACTCATCCTCATTTGGACCAAAGATCTTTGGGAAATACTCAGGTAACAATCTCCCTAGGATCAAATTAGCATCAGTAACGGTCAAGGGACCGTCTTTTCTGTAACAAGTAGGACCAGGGTGAGAAGAAGCAGATTCAGGCCCAACGACGAACAAACCATTCTTCCAGAACAATCTTGAGCCACCACCGGCAGCCACGGTGTTGATGTCCAATTGTGGGGATTGGATGGTGATACCAGCAGTTGTAGTCTCAAAGACATGTTCCAAATTACCACCGAAACGTGAGACATCAGTAGAGGTACCACCCATATCGAACCCGATCAGACCAATGGACTTGTCATCGTGGTAACAGGTCTCTGAATAACCGACAACACCACCAGCTGGACCTGATAGGATGGCTCTTAGACCGGAGAACTTCTTAGCGTCCACTAACCCACCATCAGATTTCATGAACTCGATCTTGGATTGATAGTCGGATTGTAAACCTTTGGTGAAACCATTAATGTACTTTTTGATCTCTGGGGTCAGGTAGGAATCCACAACAGAGGAGTTGGCTCTTGGGATCAATTTCACCATTGGTGTAAGTTCTGAAGATAGGGAGATGTGTGTGAATCCGATCTTTGAAGCGACTTCACCAATCAACCTTTCATGATGTGGATAAGTGTATGAATGCAGCAATGCGACAGCAACAGATCTGATACCTGTATCATAAAGTTTCTGTAATGTAGTCTCAATAGCAGCTGGGTCTGGTCTCTGTAGGATTCTAACAGTTTCACCACTTAGACCAATGACTAGATCATCATCATTAGCAGCAGTTTGGAGCAAATCTGGATCTTCAGCGAAATCCTCCAGTGTAACTCTTTCCTCAACTTCGACAACTTCTTCGTACAACATTTCCGGCTTCTTGATGTTCAGTTCAAAGATCTTAGGACGGGTCTGATCACCAATGACCAAACAATCTTTGAAACCCTTTGTCGTCACCAGGGCACAACGTTCACCTTTTCTCTCCAACAGGGCATTCGTGGCAACAGTGGTCCCCATACGGATGGATTCAACTCTTGAGGTGTCCAGTGGCTGACCTCTTGGGATGGTCTCACCGGTGAACTTCTCCAGGATCCTTCTGATCCCTTCCAATGGAGCATCGTCGTAGTTTGATGGATCCACACTCAGCAGCTTAATGACCAAGTGCTCGTCTGTGTTTGGGTTGTAACCGATACAATCGGTAAAAGTGCCACCTCTGTCCACTGCGATTCTGAACTTCTGTGACATTGTTGTCTGTGTACTGTCTTACAGAGGTTCAAAGCGAAGTAATTGGGGCAAATGTGGCGGTATTTATCCACGTACAACCCATTTTTTTGCTTATCGAGATCATTCTGCGGGAAACAGCCCCCGCCAAAAGCCGGTAGCGGCACACTGGGGACACTTTTACACCTGGGGAAACACGGAAAGTGACAGAGAAGAGAGGAGGTTTTTGGCAATAAAAGGCATCTTTTGATTGGTCTTATAGTGCTGGTATAAAGGGGCAAAATTGAGTCTTTTACACGCATTTCAGGCGGTGTTATTCTTGTTTTTGTCATCGCCCAATGAGACAATGGCCGCTAAGAAACTTGGCTATCGGCCGACAATCGAACTGGGACAGAAATAGCGAGCATTTTGTTAAGAAAGATCGGAAGCAGTTATGCGGGTGATAAGATTCTGTGGGCTGGGAAGTATAGGGAAATCTACAGCGACTGTTACGGCGGACACAGAGAGAACAAAAATGGAGAAGTTGTGTCAGTTGGGGGCGGCCTCACACCTTGCGGAGAGTCTACAACCGTTTAGCTAAAGTACTTCATCACCATTACATTATACACTTCACACCTCCCAATTAGTAAAACACAGTCATCACACAAAGTTATTTCTGTAGTTATTTCTCTTCAAACGATCCCTCATAACAGCACTTCTATCATTCTGTTGACTTTGGCCCTCGGTGTTATTGTTGGCATACATGTCCTTGAAGGAAGAAGCAGCTCTTCTAGGCTGGAATCTTTGTGGTGCTTGGCCCTGAGCCTGGCCTTGATCACTGTGTTGTGATCCCTGACTATGTGGACCTTGTCTGTATGATTGTGGTTGGACTTGATGACGATTATATGGATTTTGCGCCTGTTGTTGCTGTTGTTGTTGCGGAGGCTGCTCTTCAACAACACCAAGCCACTCCGGATAACCACGCCCTTCGGCTTGGTAGTGCTTTACAAGGGCCTTATGGATCAATGTGGATTCTTCTGTGTCACCGTCGTGTTCTGATCTTATTGACAAGTTCCCTATCTGTGTGGTGATGTTCTTCGTCTGTGTGCGCACTTTGCTCCAGAAGTTGCCCTTCTCTTGTAGGTGGCTCATTGCGCGTGTATTTATGTGGATCGAGGAAGATTTAAGCGGTGGTTTTGTCGCTTCAAAGTTGTACCTGAAGGGTCTCATGGCTGGAACTGAAATCAGTTTTATTTCCGCGGGAATTGCTATGGGACACATCACTACACACTAAACAGTACCCTAAAGTGAAGAGTTTAGATGACGATATCAAGGATGAAATTAGACGAAATTTCAAGGTTATTAATGATCTTGGTGTGTTGCACTCAGATATAAGAGTTGACAACATTGTTTCGGGCCGTCATCAAGGGACTGCTCCTGATAGGCCTCGAGTCTATGTCTTCGATTTTGGACACGAGCTGGAATCAATCAGAGGTGTCGTATGTGGAACAAGCACGCTGAACTGGAGGGGGTACGAACTTTGAAGCACAACTAATTACTTATTATAACCTGTCTAGTCTATACAATTAATGCTATACATTGATTCTACACCCCACTTTCTAAGTGATTTGTAGGGTATCCAGGGCGAAGAGATGAAATCTACACCGTTCTGTTGGCTTTATGAAATGCAAAGTTCTCCACCCTTCTTAGTTTCACACGCAGAAAAGCCGAAGACTTTACAAGTAATATCTGTGTATTCAAAGTTCTTCAAATCTCACAGACAAACTAGAGTCAATCTTTCAGTAGATTTAGCAAAAGACAATGTATGCTTATTTCTATATCCCTAAACCCTTTTATAATTCTACAACACACTTACCACGATCTCAATATTTACAAGTCTTTATACATTCAAAAGGCAAAAGCTTCCTTTGATCTCCCCACAACATCAATCTTTTCTCTTTCATAATTCCATTTCTTCACCACTGAAGCCTTCTTAGTAGTTGGAGCCACTAGGCCATGTTGGCCCGGTAGCACAGATTTCAAGTATTTAGAAATGAATAGTTTCTTTTCCCTTGGAGTGATGATGTTTGAACCATGGATCTTGGCCTTGATCTCGTCTCTTGATTTCGTACCCTTTCTTGAATCAAAGAGTTGTTTTAGCAAAGTGTCTAGTTCTTTCACTTGTGCTAGTCTTTGTTCCTCGGTTTGGAATGGGATCAAGTTGTAATTGTTGTCGAAGGAAACTGAAGTGGCTAGTTTTTGTGATAGAGTAATGTATTGAGTTTTCAATTCTTCAAAGTTTGATTGTTCGATTTCACCTTTCTTTAACGATAGCTTCAGATCGGTTAATGCAATAGAGGTAGTGACGTCCTGGGCTTGTTCTAATGGGATACCATTTTTGATCTGGTTTCTAATAGACAATAGTCTTTCTGATGCTATTTGTGCTTCTTCTTCAGATAATTCAACACCGATGGATTTCAAACTGGCTTGGTATTGGCCCACTCTTTCCAATCTTTTGGCTTCTCTTTCTTGTAATTGTTTGACAATCTCTGGTCTTTTCAAATGGTCTTTTCTTGGAAGATTGTTCTCTTCAAAAGCGGCCTTTGATTCATCTTCGATTGGATAATAACCTAGTCTTCTCACTCTTGGTTCGAAATGTGGTGTAGGTAATCTCAAGTCAGGCTTCAGGGCAACACCGACGAATTTTCTCTTTGGATGGAAGGGGTCTAGGTAGAATCTAACAAACCCAGGTTCGGTGGCATAGATAGTATGATCTTTACCAATGGAAGCGTTTTCACCAGGGTAGAATCTAGTCCCTCTTTGTCTCATCAAGATCTGGCCAATGTTCACAGGTTCGTTCTCAGCGACCTTGGCACCTAGACGACGACCAGCAGAGTCCTTCATGTTGGTTCTGGAACCGGCAACCTTCTTGGTAGCAGTACGCACTTGTAGCACGAATGGGGCGCTCACTGGGGCTCTTCTGGCGGCGGAAAGCGACAGCGAGCTCAGGGTGGCACTCAGACCACCCAGGCTCTTGCGGGCACTCAGCAGGGACATTGTCAGTGGCGGTGTGAGTGGTGGTTTAGCTGGAAGATTGGAACTATAAAGTACCCAAACTCTTCATTTCGAGACTGTTGAATTTTTCATGGAAAAAATAAGTGCGGTTCGGGACACACCTTTTCTCGAGGAAATTAACCAAAAACAATAAAGTCTCGTTATCACAGTGGAAGTATTAGTTAACGCAAAAGGGAAAATGGACGGCAAATGGGACATCGTCGTGAGCTCGCTCCAGGACATTTACAACAACAACGAGGAGCTGAACTTTGACGAGATCGCACATGACAAGAACAGACAGCTGAACGACAAGGACCTGGCACAGCTGATCAAACAGTTCACGACGCACAAGGACAACGTGGAGAAGAGCAGGAGGGTGCTGGACGAGCTGTTGGACAACCTGAACACGGTGATCACACAGGAGACGAAGAAGAAGGCCGAGCCAAAGCAGAAAGTCGGGAGAAGTTACTGGACGTCTCCATACAATGTGAGCGACACCATTGTTATCAATTCAGAAGTCGCTTTCAAATTGAGACAGAAGGGTGCAGAGGACGAGTGGATCCAGTGTGAGGTGACAAAGATCGTTGGCGACGGGACGAAGTTCGAGGTGCGTGATCCTGAACCAGACGAGAACAACAATCCGGGCAAGACGTATAAGGCTGGCTGGAGAGACATCATCCAAATTGCCACGGAGGAGGAAGCCCAGGAACTATTGAACATCCCTGCTGGCACACGTGTGCTGGCCAGGTACCCAGAGACAACGACGTTCTACCCTGCCGAAGTCACGGGAACTAAGAGAGACGGGAGATGTAGATTGAAGTTTGAAGGTGAAGAGGAAGAGGGCAAAGAGACCGAGGTTGAGAGAAGACTCGTGCTGCCTTACCCAAAGAAGGACTAGGTGTGTTTTTGACAGTGTGGCCGTGTGCCTAATGACGTTTATGTATTCTATTATGATTTGTGTAGAGTTATATATCGGCCCTTGAATTGAATGACAGTACGCTATTATGATTACATAAGCACATTTACCCGGATTTGCTACTTTCCCCGAGGAATGAAAAATAGAGCCACTTTTAGTTGTAACAAAGACCTTTTGCAGACTTCAACACAGTACAAATTCACAGTGGCTTCTTTTCAAGTATCTTCTGTGTGTCAGCTGATTTCCATACCCGCTGCTTTTATTTTGTGCTTTTTCTACTTCGACTGAATAATTGACAATGTCTGAAGCTATGGATATCGAAGGTGGCTACGTACGTATTGGCTCAAGTTTAGAGAAGAGAAAAAAAAAGAAGGCCCTCGCTATCATTGGTGCTCTGGTGGTTTAAACTACGGTGCTGGTGGTGGGAGAAGGAACGAGATGTGTCTCTCTGGGTGCTTGTTGGGCTCTTTTTTGCCCTGGTTTTTTACATGAATTTGGACTGAGTTTTTTGCTAACAATTGACCTTAGGATGCCCGTGATCGTGATGCCTCTCCAAGAAGAGACCGTCCAGATTACAGAGACAGATCCCCAAGAAGGGACAGCTACAGGGACAGAGGCGACTATGGCCGTGGCCGTGACGACCGTGGTGGCCGTGCCATCGAGCCTCGTCCTTACAAGCGTGACAGAAACTATGAGAATAGTATCTTTATCGGTAACATCCCTTATGATTGTGAAGGCCGTCATTTGAGAGACTTGTTCTCAAAAGTTGGTCAAGTTGTCAGTGCTGATATCGTGACGCAAAATGGCCGTCATAGAGGTATGGCCACCGTGGAGTTCTCCAACAAGGATGATGTTAGAAGAGCCATTCAGGATTTCGACCATTCTAACTTCATGGAACGTGAGATCTTTGTCAGACAAGATAACCCACCTCCTCCACAGAGAGACTCAGGGAGATTCGGTGGCCGTGATGACCGTTACGGTGGTAGAGGTGGTGACCGTTACGGCGGCAGAGACGATCGTTATGGTGGTGGTCGTGGTGGTGACAGATATGGTGGGAGAGACGACCGTTATGGCGGCCGTGGTGGTGATCGTTACGGTGGCCGTGATGACAGATACGGTGGCAGAGGTGGCGACAGATACGGTGGTAGAGGTGATAGCTATGGTGGTCGTGATGATCGTTATGGTGGTGACAGGGGTGACAGATATCCTCCAAGAAGAGACCTTGGTCCTCAGTACGAAGTGTTTGTTGGTAATTTGCCATTCAGCATCAATTGGCAAGCATTGAAAGACATCTTCAGAGACGCCGGTGATATTGTGCGTGCTGATGTCAGATTGGATGAGAATGGTAGATCCAGAGGTTTTGGTGTTGTGACTTTCTCCAAGCCAGAAGATGTTCAGAACGCTATTGAAAGATTCCAAGGTTTCCAAGTCGAAGGGAGATCCATCGATGTCCGTGAAGGTAAGAACAATCCATCAAGTGGGTCCCATGCTTCAGGTTCCTATGGTGATCGTGGTGAAGCTAATGCTGCCCCAGTGTCCAAGAACTCTGAATTCACCGAAGGCGTTGAAGGTAACGGTGAGAAGAATGACACTATCTACATCTCCAACTTGCCATTTGCCACTTCAAACGACGATTTGTTTGAACTATTTGAAACCGTGGGTCGTGTCTCTGCTGCTGAAATTACATATGATCATACTGGTAGACCTTCAGGTAATGCCGTTGTCAAGTTTGATTCTGAAGATAGTGCCGAAGCTGCTGTTTTGAAACTGGACAACTACAACTACGGTGACCGTCCTTTGAACATAACATATGCCAAAAGACCTTAGGGCCTTAGGCTTTCTAAAGGTTGTGTCCTTTGTATAATTAAAATGTCTGTTGTAATGATTAAATCACTGTAGGGCTATTGTCTGGTTTCATTTCAGATGACACACCAAGATGTAAACTACAGCTAGGCACATAAAACAAATCATATCATTAGTTAAACACTTTTCTCTCTAATTCAGAATGGAAATCAAAGGCGTTTCTATCATTACCAGTGTAGATATCTTCCCAATCGATGCTCGTGTCCTTGTTCAACAAGATATCTCTGTGCAAATTGGAAGGCCCACCCACGACGGCAGGGACAAAGTCGGTCTTTTCCACAATCTCCAGCTCCATGGTACGCTTGATAGGTTCGGCAGCACCAAAGACACGTCTGTACTGTTCTAGTTTCAACTCGTGCTGTGTTTGTTCCCAGTTGGCCAGGCGGGATTCCAGTGGGTGGCGGCCATTGACCTTGGAGCTCATGTTCAGCGGACCCTCGCCGGTTCTGAGGATGTCCTGGAGGCCTGGGGCTGAAGGAGCCTGTTGGCCAAACTTGGTGGAGTCGATGTTGGAAGGCTGTGCGTTGTCCGGGACGATTCTGAGGGACTGGAAAAGGGGAGTTAGTAGCTGTTGGTTGTGGGAGTGCGATTGTGCGGTTTGTTGGAGGAACTTACCATTTTTTTAGGTGTGTTTTTGTGTGTTGGTTGGTGTGGTTTGATAGTGGCGAGTTCCTTCAATTTCTGGATTTTTTTGGATTTGGAAAAAGATCTAAACAGAAGTGTTGATAGTGACAACAACGCTACAAACAAGCCAACTTCACAGCCAATTCACCGCCAAATCCATACACAAATGACCGCTGCAGACTCTCCACTCCTCGTGACACGCTTCACGCTCAGCACAGGCTCCAAAAAGGCCGCCACCAGTGCCAAAATCAGCCCCGAGGGCGCCCTCATCGCAGTGAGCTCAGCAGACAGCTCCATCAAGATCTTTGACATTGCCACACAGAGACTCATAAGGACACTGCGGGGCCACCTGGCCGGTGTCTCCGACGTCGCATGGTCGCCCAACGGCCGCTACCTGGCCTCCGTCGCCGACGACCACACGGTGAAGCTCTGGGACACAGAGTACGGTGAATGCCTACAGACGCTCCAGGGCCACACTTTCCACGTCACCTGCTGTGAGTTCAACTACAAAGGCAACCTGCTGGTCACGGGCTCTGCGGACGAGGCCATCAGGATCTGGGACGTGGCCAACGGGAAGTGCCTGAAGACGCTGTCTGCCCACAGCGACCCCATCGCAGCAGTGGACCTGTCGTGGGACGGTTCCATCATCGCCAGTGCCAGTTACGACGGGATGATCCGCCTGTTCGACACAGACTCCGGCCAGTGCCTGAAGACGCTGATCTACGACAAAGGTGAGTCCTCTTTCCCCGTGTCCTACGTGCGCTTCACCCCCAACGGGAACTACCTGCTGGCCACGACACTGGACAACACCATCAGACTGTGGGACTACATGAACAACAGGGTCGTCAAGACGTTCCAGGGCGGGCAGTTCGAGAAGTACACTTGCTCCAGCAGGTTCATCACCGCGACGAAGGACCCACTGGTGGCCTCAGGCTCTGAGTCCGGGGAGATCCTGGTCTGGGACCTGCAGTCAAAGAAGATTCTGGAGAAGGTGAAAGTCGGTGATGAGCCAGTGCTGCAGATCGATGTCAACGACAAAGTCGTCTCTGCTGTCGCCATGGACGGGACACTGACTGTGCTGGACGTGAGTGGCTCCTTCACGAACTACGATAGCGACAGAACAGACACAGATTGATGATTTGATACTCAAGTATATAAATGTTACGAGCCCCCGCGATGAGCCTTCAAAAAAATTCCTTCATATTGTAGACATAAACATAAGTAGAATACTCTCCACCACACACAAACGCCACTGATGTCCGAGATGAACGGTGTCTTCGCAGTGTGCAAACCGTCGGGGATCTCCTCCGCGCAGTTTCTGTCCAAGATCCAGTACCTCTTCACCAACTCCAACCTTTTCAAAGGCGAGCTGTCCAGGCTGCAGGGCCAAAAAGTCGAACAGATCCAGCGTGAGGGCGGGAAGGCCTCCCGTCGTAAGCTACGGAAGGTCCTGAAGGTCAAGATGGGCCACGGTGGGACTCTGGACCCGCTGGCCTCCGGTGTCATGGTTGTTGGTGTCGGATTGGGTACGAAGAAACTACAGAACTATCTGAATGGGTCTATTAAAGTGTATGAAACTGAGGCATTGCTCGGTGGGAACACCACAACGGGGGACGTCGAAGGTGAACTGATCTCCAAGAACGGGGTGGACCATATCACCAAAGATGACATCAATGCTGTCCCTGAGAAGTTTCTGGGCCATCTGAGACAGACTCCTCCGATCTATGCCGCTTTGAAAATGAATGGGAAACCATTGTACGAGTACGCTAGAGAGGGGATCCCATTGCCTAAAGAGATCAAATCTCGCGAAGTTCAGGTGTACGAGATGGAGATGTTTGATGATTCCTTATCCACTGACCATGAGTATAAGATGTTGGAATTCCAATCCACAGAGGTTGAACATTCGAATACATTGATTGATAACAAGTTGTACTATTCAAAGGAATATGCTGAGAAACATTACTCTACAGAAGAGCAAGAAGTCACACTGAAACCATTCGTTGAAGGTCAAACTACTCCATTGTTGCATTTCAAAGCTAAAGTTAGTTCGGGGACTTATATCCGTTCCTTGATCTCTGACGTGGGCAAATCATTGGGCTCATGTGCCTATATGACGAAACTTATCCGTGAGGAACAAGCAGAGTGGAAATTGGGCAAGAATGTTATCACTTGGGAGGATTTTGAGAGAAAGGAGCAAGTTTGGGGTGATGTTTTGAAAATCGTGTTGGAAAAAGGTGGTGATGTTGATGTGAATGTGTTGTTTGAAGAAGCTGAAAAGAAGTATGAAGGTGTGGAGGATAGTAAGCCTGTGGAGGAGAAGAAGGAGGATAATAAAGAGAAAGTTGAAGCTAAGACTGAGCAAACTGTTGAGGAAACTTCTAAAGATAAGGCAGAGGATAAGTCTGAAATCGCTGAAACCAAAGAGGAAAAGTCAGAGGATACAGAGGATGCTCACGTCGACAAGAAGAAAAAACTATAGCATTTTGTAAATACAATCTAACGACCATGATAAAGCAACAATTTGTACTAATACATTAACCTAAATACACCATGCAAAACCCCTTATATATATAACCCTAACAAAATATTCAAACATCCTGATGATCACGACTTGATCCGACTCCTGATTCATCGCCCGTGGCAGCAGTACTCTCCGTGATACTCCCCGTTTCATTATCCGAATCACAAACGACTTCTTTTCTCGAATAGACAAACACCTCTTTCTTATTCTGTCTCTTTTGTCTAGCCTCTTTGTTTCTCTCACTGCTGTTAACACTGACGGATCTTGGCACGGCAAGACCATAAGCGATAACTTGATCTGTAAAATATAGCAGTGCATTCGTCGTGTTAGTCATTGTGTTCTTGATCTTCTTCCCAATACCATGCGCAGTGGAAGGTGTTCTCTTCTTTGGTGACAAGGCGTTATTGGTATCATCTTGGTTATCAACATCCGGTGGAGACATGGTTCTATCCTGAGGATCAGCAGTGTCCACGATTTCATACCTCATTATATCCTTGTACTCATCCTCATACACTGGTCTACCAAGGACACCTTCACTTTGATCAGCTCTTTCCAGGGCATGAACACGATTGATCCATTCCCAAGGGATGACCGTAGCACTGACATAGATCGTTGTATTGAAGATTTCTGACAGTTCACTGACCCAGATATTAGCAATATCAGTGATGAAGAATGCAATTTGTAAATTGATAACCAAGAACGTCACTATGGAAAGCAAGATGATACTCTTGTGAACGATGTAATGAAGTTTCCCCACGGCATAAATGACAATCAATGCAGAGTACATCACTGACAGTGCGATTCTAAGCAGGTAGATAAACGCGGGCAGGATGGAAATGTCACTCTCTTCCTCTTGGTCAAACTTGCTGAAGGTGGAAACACCCCAAATGGCCTGTGCACAGATAGATAAGGTCCCACCGAGGATGAAACTCACACGTTTCTCCTTGACCCGACTGAACAGACGAATGATCACCTGGACCTGAGCAAATTGTACCAGCAGCACAAAGACGAAATCAATAACGTTGAACACTGGGTCAGACTGGAGGTCATCGAGCAGTTTCTCACCAGAGCTATAACCAGCAGAGTGTTGATCATTCAGAAACACAATGGACCGCACAAACAGCACAGTCAAGTTGATACTAGCGAGCAAAGAGGAGCCCCGTAGCAGCCAGGATGGGTTCTGTGTGTGGTTGGTGAAGACGATGATGGTCAGGAAGATGGCGATGATGGAGGAGACGGTGATGGAGTAGATGATGGGGTAGATGCTGTAGCGGAAGTTGCCTGTGCCGGACCGCGTAAAGGTCTCCCACTGCTCTTTCAGTAGCGGCAGCGCCTGGACGCCGGCCTTCTTGAACGTGGAGAGCACTGGAGCGTTGTTGTAGCACAGCGGCTTGTAGAAGGAGCTCTGGATCACCTCCAGGCGCCTCCCCGGATGGTGGGCCAGCAGGATCCCCGGCGGCAGCTGCAGCCCGCCGCAGACGGAGTACTGCTGCCGCTCCTGCGGGTAGCGCCACACAAGGTTGGAGCCAAAGACCATTTTGGTGTGGTTGTAGTAGTTTGGTGGTGGTTGTTGGTGGGTTTGATTACCTGCCAATTTATTTCTTTTGGTGATGAAATTATCACCAGCTTGAAACCAAAAAAAAAAAAAAACGAGTCCGAAGCCAACTTACGCGAGAACACAGAGTTTGATCCGGGCGCAAATGACTTCCAGGCTGAACGTGCGGACGCCGTCGCTGCCTAATCTGAACGCTTCCAAGCAGAACGGCTACAGAAAGGCCTCTCTGGCGCACAGGGACCCTGAGATCATCAGAGAACACGATGACATCAACTTCAGTTTCGAGAGAACAGACCAAGACTCCACTCCACAGAGCCACGAGGACCAATTGGACACCAGTGTCACACATGACAATCTGAGTTTGATCGACATGTATAATGATACCACCACACAACAGGTTTCGCCTTCCAAGGACACACTGTCAAGCAACAACAAAGAGGCGTCATTCCAAACCTCGAGACAGGATGCCTCCAGAGTTAGATCCTCCATTGAAGACAGCAGAACCTCGCTAGATGCTAAAAGGGACAGGTACGGTTTCAAAAAGGGCAACAACTACGTCACAGAGCAAGAATACAACTCCTGGTGGGTCGGGTACTCCAAGCACTGTGCTAGAAGAAAGAACAAATGGGAGTTGTTATTGAAGAAGAATGGGTTGAGTGTGAACAATGATCAACCGCTACGGTTCCCTCCAAGGTCAGAGAAGTTGAAAAGATATGTGAGAAAGGGTATTCCTGCTGAATGGAGAGGTCAAGCATGGTGGTGGTTTGCTAAAGGCCCTGAAAAATTGAAGAGTAATGAAGGTGTTTATGATGGCCTTGTGGAGAGTACAATTGGACTACATAGCAAGGATACCGAGATCATTGAACGTGACTTAAACAGAACTTTCCCAGATAATATCCATTTCAAACCTGATGAACCTGTTCCAGGTGAAGAAACTCCATTGATCCAAGCTCTAAGAAGGGTCCTTGTGGCGTTCTCAGTTTATCAACCATCCATTGGTTATTGCCAATCTTTGAATTTCATTGCTGGTCTATTGTTAATATTCATGGATGAAGAAAAGGCCTTTTGGATGCTTGTTATCATCACTACGAGGTATTTGCCTGGTGTTCATGACATCAATTTGGAAGGTGTCAATATAGATCAAGGTGTGTTAATGCTGGCTTTGAAAGAGTTCATTCCTGACACATGGGATAGAATCAGTGCCATCGATTTCGGGAATGATGGTACTAAAGCTGACTTCCTTGTGAAATTACCTCCAATTACACTGTGTACATCAAGTTGGTTCATGAGTACGTTCATTGGTACACTACCCATTGAAACTACACTAAGGGTATGGGACTGTATGTTTTATGAAGAATCCAACTTCTTATTCAAGATTTCATTGTCCATATTCAAATTGTTGGAGCCTCAGATCCAATCGATGAAGGATGAAATGGAGATTTTCCAAATCATACAGAATGAACCAAAATCATTGATTGATCCTTCGGTATTATTTGACATAATATTCAAAAAGAGATATGGTTTCAACTCTTTAACACAAGAGGAAGTCAACCGTTGCAAGAAGTACGTTGTGGAGAGAAGAAAGAAGTCATCAAGGTCTCAGGACGACGTTGAGTTCAATAGAAATTTGCTGAACGAATCACTATGGGATGCTGACCTGTACGGTTTCAAGAAGAACCTGCCTGGTGTCCACTGGAATAATAATCTAACGAGAAAGATGAGATTGGTGAAGAGAAGATAATCTGATTTGAGTCTTAGCTAGAAGCAAAAAAGGGTACGAAGTATAAAAGTTTTTTAGATTGCATGTTTTCGAGATGTTCTTAGATTAGTAACAGTTGTATCAAGTGTAGTCGTCTATTCATTAATCATTATTTCGTTTCGCTTGGAACTGGTTTAGGGATTTGAAAGTCCAATGACAAGTATGCCGACCTTCTAGGAGATATGATCTTTATCCCTTTATTTTCAAGCTTCTTGTTCTGTTGGATGATATAGTTCTCGAGTTCATCCAAGCGCTAAAAGATGTCAGTAACTGATGTGAAAGAATAAAAGCTGATAACTTACTCTCTTATCCCTTGGTTTAATCACCTTTGATAATAGCCAAAGGCACAACATATCCAGGATTGTCCATATCATATCCCAAACTGTAGTCTCATAACTCTTTTTCAGCAATGCGTTCACATGATCCACAATTTCCTTGAACTCAGAGTCAGCCAAGTACATTGATAACGGGGAGAAGGAGTTCATCCCAAACCATTGACCATCAGAGACACCTTTAACCACAAACGTCTGATCATAATCAATGATAGCGGCCTCTTCCCTCCCTGGAAGAACAGTGCTGAACTCTGGGTATGGCAATGCAGAAGTCGCAAACACCCTTGGGACCCGTACTATCCTGGTCTCTGTATACTCTGGAGAGTCCTTGGGCACATAGTGGTTAGGGAAATGCGTAATCACGAGTGCGGTCTCATGTATATCATCATTATGTCCCAACAGCGCATAGTTCTCTAGACTTGTCTCGTGATAATTGAAAAACAATAATTTTTGTGGCTCTTCTTCATGTTCAATGGGTGTTGTTCCCTTGTTGACTGTGTTCAGCGTACTTTCTGGCATGCTGTGAATCGGTAACGCTGTTGGTTGAGATGTTTCTCTGTTTATCATCTCAGCCTTTTCGCTTATAAAAAAATCCGAGAATTTCTAGAAATCTTTATTAGCTACGGTGTACGCTGTACAACAATCAACACATACACACAAGTCACAATGGCAACAGAAGTTGAATTTGCTGGTAACTTCCTTTCACTGCTAGGTGTCGCTGACAGCACCATCAAGATCACCCCAGACTACAAGAAAGATCTAAAAACACTACCATCAATCTCATTCATCACAGCCAAAAACCTTCCAAAGAAGAGATCAAGAAATGCCAAAGAAAGCAGCACGAAAACCCTGCATTTCAAGTCCATTAAGCCTCCAAAGTTCAACGAGGAGCTAAGCTTCGAAGAGAACAAGACCATTTGGGAAGTGAAAGACGTCTTGAGCAAGAAACTCGGCCTACAATCCGAACAATTCAAGTTCTTGATCAAGGGTAAAGTCATCCAGGATTCTGTCATTGTCGCTGATCTACCAGACGTGAACTTTGTCGTGATGGTGAAGGAAGCTGAAAAGAAAGACACAGAACCTGAACCTGAATTGGAAGAAGCCTTGCCAGAGGTGCAATGGAGCGATATTGAGAAGGCATTGGGTGGGAAATTCAGCGCTGATGTGGTCAAGAGACTACAAAAGGGTTGGGAATTAACCAAATAATGACGAAGGACATGTACTTTACAGTGAATATAGACGAACTTTCAGATGATTGGGCTTCTGTAGTGGAATTGATCATGTTTTATTATCTCTGCTAGTTTTACCAGTCCCTAGGGGGAGTTCGGTAGAGCTAGGCGGAGACTGATTATCTGTAGGCAGGGCCCGCCCGCCTAGAAGAAAGTCTCCTAATGAAATCCGCGAAATCGCGAATTTCAGTGTGGCGTTTACTACTTTGTAACACTAAATTGAGAACTGTAATAAACAGTAAGATTGAAACGGTACAGTCGATCCCGAACAGACAGCTGGATACTCATACGATAGCCTGGTTTTACCCTTTCACAATTGTTCTTTGTTGCCACTGTACCACCTATAGTCCCCTACACTAGCAGCACTGCTAGATTACTACTCTGATCCTGTGCTTTTCTCCCTGCTAGAACATCCAGTTGGTTCATTGTCCAATCGTTAAGCCCGTTTTTGACAGCTCTAGCTGAATTGCAGTAATTTGTGGAACCAGCTTATAACTTTCACTTTAAATTCAACTGAACCCATTGCCAGTGCCAAATGCCAAGACTCAACTATCAATTCCCAATTCAGATAATAAAATGTCAGCCAGCGAGGCCTTCTGTGGGATACTGAATGCGCTTGGTCCTGCTTGTGATATGGTCTGCCTGCATTATTTCATCAAGGACGTTCAGAAGTGCTTTTCTGATGGGGACGAAGAAGACAGAGCGGCACTCGTTCAACGACAGATTGGAGGCGGTGATGAGAGAAGGAGAATGGTGTACTCTGATGGTGGAGGTTGAGGAGCTACAGAACTCGGTTTTAAGAGCTTTTATTATCAATTGGGCTTGTTGGGCTCAGCTCTCATGATCGATAACACTTGTTAAAGCATAGGAATATGATTATGCCGTATGTTTCTAGATTTTGGTTACTTGCAACTTTGAAGTATAGGCGCCTAGAGGTAAAAGAGGAAAGGCGAAAGTGTGTTAGCTTGATCTATAGAGGTCTAGTACAAAACTGTTTCAACTAGATACACCCCAGGCTGGCTGGCTGTTTTGAGAATACTAAGTAGTATAGTCATTACATGCGCGTACTGATATCATGATTCCTCTCGATTGTAGCTATACTTGGTACACTTCCAGCTAAATGAAGAATGGTTGCAAAGAAATCTTTCACCAGCATATAAATAAGCGTTATAGCAGTGAACTTGAAAGCTGATCCAACGCCTAGACTCTAGAGACTGGTCTTAGGTCTATTTCCTTGAACACTGGTGCACGAATCATCGAACTATGGACTATAGAAATGTGAGCTCGTTTAGTGTTAGAATTGATTGACGATTCATGAGTTGGCTTATGATGTGTTACGTAAGCATCAGTCCCTGTAATGTCGCTGCGCCGAACAATTGCGCATTTTCGCGGTTTTGTATTGTTCAAAACACCCGGACACCACAGCGAACGCGCAAGTTTCTGCAAATTGGCGCATTTTCGAAGCTTTTTGGCGTTTCCCTCGTCCCAAAAAGGAAGCTTCCCGAAATTCCAGATCAGTCTCTGCAAAAGGTAAACAAAAGGCAGAAAAAATCCAGAAAAAAAGCTAAAAATACCAGGGAAGTTCTTGAATTTGCCTAAAACCCACACTTTTTTGAGCCTTCAACAACAAGAGACCGTCCGCTGTTGGCTGTTTGCTCCTGAAATTTCAATCCCTCCGCAATCCCGCTGTGAATCACGGTTTTCCGCCCTTCAATTCTCCCAGATCTGAACGGTTTGCCCTTTTCATCGGTTGTTTCAAAGTTCACACAAAGACACATCTGAAGATTTTTGCCCCATTTGGATAACCCCAGCTGCTGCCTTTGCGAGATCTCACACTCACTGCTCGAGATCTTCACCGAAACACCACCCGGCGCTTGGTTATCTGTCCATCTGTCGCTTTGAAAGGTCGCTTTTGTGAACATACCTGTCCTAAACGAAGATCGAATTAGCCGCTACCTCATCAGACCTATTTATTTTGTTTGTTCTTCTGTCATTCACTGATTTGCATACCCACCGCACATACACACATACACATACACATTCACATCATTACATCTACAATGTTCAAAAGATCAGGTTCCCTGAATAGAAACAACTCCAAGAGGAACTATGAAAATTTTGATAATGAATCATTGTTAAGTCACAATCAGAATCTTACCAGAAACAAGTCGTTGGTCAGACCTGAGAGAAACAACTTGAACAACCCAGACAATCCACATTACTACTATGCTCAAGCTGCTGCTCAACAACAGGACCATCTAAACGTCAACCCTTCCACCACTGGTATTGATCCAACTAGATATGACAATAGAAAATCAGGCCAGAGCTACAGACAATCCACAGATCAAGACATCCCTCTACAAGATCTATCCCATGAAGCCTCGAACTCCACAACAAGTAACACAGAAAACAGAAATGGTAAAACTGTCTACGGTCTGAATGACGAATATGATAGTCCTTTTCTGAACAACAAGAGAGCTTCCAACTCTGCTCCAATCAAGAGGTCTCCAACTCAGAAGAAGGTTGACAGAGATGACCAAGGTATATCAATTTGGAAGATCTACTACCATGCTATTACTTTCTGGGCCCCTCCTTCCTTGCTAAAGCTATTTGGTATGCCAAAGAAAGAAAGACAATCTGCATGGAGAGAAAAGATAGCTCTAATCTCCATTATCCTTTACATTGGTGCTGCTATTGCATTCTTGACCTTCGGTTTCACTAGAACTGTCTGTGGTGATAAGGAACTAAGAATCAAAAACAATGACATCAGTTCCGGTTTCTTGGTCATTAACGGTAAAGTCTTCGACTTGACAAGTTCTGCCCATCCAGAAGCTGCTGGTATCCCTGCGGGCTCCAATGTCTTGTATCCACCTACTAATGCCGGTGGCCTAGATGCTTCTTTCCTATTCCAAAATGTGAATGGTAATTGTAAAGGTCTAATCAAACCAAGAGATAACTGTACCATTCCATACAGTGGCGAAGATGTTGCCTGGTACATGCCATGTAAGCTTCACAACCCAGATGGTAGCACCGCTGCTAACTTCACAACTTCAGAGTATTATGATGGTTGGGCTTGTCACACCTCTGAGAGTGCCAGACAAGCATACTATGGTTTGAAATCTACAGGTGATATTTATTTCACTTGGGATGACATCAAGAACACAACAAGAAACTTGGTGGTCTATTCCGGTGATGTCTTAGATTTAGATTTGTTAGAATGGATCCAAAGCGATGACTTAGAATATCCGCCATTGTTTGATGAATTGAAAACTTCCAACATGAAAGGTTATGATGTTTCGTTGTTATTGGCTACCTCTTCAGACAGAAAGGCTGCCAAATGTATGAATGAAATCTTGAAGGTTGGTGTTGTTGATTCTGATACTGTCGGTTGTATTGCATCTCAGGTTGTCTTATATCTTTCATTGATCTTCATTCTTTCCGTCGTCTTTGCCAAATTTGCTCTTGCCTGTTATTTCAAATGGATTGTGTCTCCACGTCAAGGTGCTGACGTTATTGATACTAAAGAGATGAACAAAAGAGATCTTGAGAGAGAAAAATGGGCTGAAACTCCAACTCCTCTAGGCGACATCAGTGGTGACAAACGTGCATCAAGATTTGACTTTTTGAAATCTTCTAGAATGAGTATGAGTCAACTGGACCAATACAACAACTACACCATGCCAGCTTCTACTTTTGATAAGAGAGGTAATGAGATGACTACTATGTCTTTGCAGAATGCTAAAAAGATGAGTGAACCAAAGAATAAAACACATTCTAGACACGTTTCTGCTGCTACTGCTTTGACTCCATTCGGTTCAAGAAACCCATCCATTTCTAATTTAGCTGCTATGCAAGAAGTTACTAGCTTGGATCCAGATGTCATCCATCCAAATGTTGTCCCTCAACCTCCTGCTGACTTCATGCCTTTTGGTTTCCCATTAGCTCATACTATGTGTCTAGTCACTTGTTACTCTGAAGATGAAGAAGGTTTGAGAACTACTTTAGACTCCATTGCTACTACAGAATATCCAAACTCCCATAAATTGATTGTGATGTTGTGTGATGGTCTAATCAAAGGTTCTGGTAATGACATGACCACTCCAGATATTGCCTTATCCATGATGTCTGATTTCAGTGTTGAGCCAGAAGATGTCAAGGCTTACTCCTACGTTGCTGTTGCTCAAGGTACTAAACGTCACAACATGGCCAAAGTTTACTCTGGTTTCTACAAGTATGACGACAACACTGTCGCTCCTGAAAAACAACAAAGAGTTCCAGTTGTCTGTATTGTCAAATGTGGTACCCCAAGTGAAGCCACTTCTGCTAAACCAGGTAACAGAGGTAAACGTGATTCTCAAATTATCTTGATGTCTTTCTTACAAAGAGTTACATTTGATGAAAGAATGTCTGAATTAGAATATGATATCTTGCTGAACATCTGGAGAGTTACTGGTTTGCTTGCTGATTTCTATGAAATTGTTCTTATGGTTGATGCTGATACCAAGGTTTTCCCAGATTCATTGAACCACATGGTTGGGTCTATGGTTAAAGATCCAGAAGTTATGGGTCTATGTGGTGAAACCAAAATTTCTAACAAACGTCAAAGTTGGGTCACTGCTATTCAAGTCTTTGAATATTTCATTTCACATCATCAGGCCAAAGCCTTTGAATCTGTCTTTGGTGGTGTTACTTGTTTGCCAGGTTGTTTCTGTATGTACCGTATCAAGGCTCCAAAGAACAGTGATGGTTATTGGGTCCCAATCTTGGCCAATCCTGATATTGTTGAAAGATACTCTGATAATGTTGTTGACACTTTACACAAGAAGAACTTGTTATTGTTGGGTGAAGATCGTTTCCTATCAACTTTGATGTTGAGAACTTTCCCAAAGAGAAAGCAAATCTTTGTTCCAAAGGCTGTTTGTAAAACTATTGTCCCAGATAAGTTCAAGGTTTTGTTATCTCAAAGAAGACGTTGGATCAACTCCACTGTTCATAACTTGATGGAATTGGTTTTAGTTAAAGATTTGTGTGGTACTTTCTGTTTCTCCATGCAATTTGTCGTTGGTATTGAATTGATTGGTACTTTGGTTCTTCCTGCTGCTATTTCCTTCACTGTCTATGTGATCATCTTTGCCATTGTTTCTCATCCTACACCAATTTTGTCTTTGATCTTATTAGCAATTATCTTGGGTCTACCTGGTGCTGTGATTGTTGTTACCGCTACAAGTTGGTCATATGTTATCTGGATGGTTATTTACATGATGGCTTTACCAATTTGGAATTTTGTCTTACCTTCATATGCCTATTGGAAATTCGATGATTTCAGTTGGGGTGAAACTAGAACCATTGCCGGTGCTGATAAAGGTCATGATGAAGCTGAAGGTGAATTTGATCACTCCAAGATTAAAATGAGAAGATGGAAAGAATTTGAAAGAGAACGTCAAGTGTACAGAGATGCTATTGAAGTTCCAGAAATTGCATGGGACCCATCCCAACAACAGAAGAATGAACCATATAACTACGTTGATATGGACAACTGAGAAGGTCTTGAGATTAGAGAAGACGTGATTGAATGCATGATACACATATATATTATACCCTGATTTTACTTTCTACATCATGAGTAAACCATGAATACAAATATTCTGATTATAGATCCAACAATTCAGCTCGTAATCTTATAAAATTTAGCAGTGATACCAGTCACCAGCTCTTGAGAATTCTTCAAGCTTCCAATGTATTGATGATTGTCTAATATTAGAGGGAAAATTGATAACAATGATTTGTAAATGTCCAGACGGTTAGGTTTTAGGTTTCTTAATAGGTTCAGTAAGTCTTGTAACAACAAATTGAGTTCTCTCTGTTGAACACTTGCCACTGGTAGATGATTCACCAACTTCTTTGACCCTGCAAATCTTTTGATGATCAAGATGGAACGACAAAGCAAGAATGGGATTGCCAATTCAACAAGTTTGGAGTCTTTAACTTTCTCAATGTCGGAGATTTGGAATAAATCATCAAGACAATTCAATCTGAAACTTTGTTGGTTCAATAAGACAATTGGTTCGGTGGAATAAATCTCAATATCCAGGTTTAGCAACAGTGTGGAAATGTCTGAGTGTTCTGTGTTGTTTTGGAATAAGTATGTCTCTAATTCATTGTTTTCGTACAAGAATGAAGATTGCCATAAGGTTTGGATGAAGTCTTTCAAATGTTCAGTTGATAGTGATGGTTGATTCAAATTGGAGAGCAGAAGTGATTTCAAAGTCGTGTAGGTCTTGTAGTTGATTTGTTCATCTCTATTGCTGTTTTGTGACGGTAGTGTGATTTGAATGAACTGGATGATAATCTTCCAAAGTTGGCCATTTTGTTCCTCATTTTGATCTTCTTCTGTTGCAAGTAATGGAACGATACGTTCAATAATCTCTGTGGATAAAGTCAGACTTCTTTCCCAGATCTTGACCTCCTGAATCTTCTCTGAGTGAGTCTCGTCATCTTCTGGAATCAACACAATAGATTCATGCAAATTCTTCAAAATCTTTTGGATTGTACCAGATTCAACTAGTGGTGTCAATTCTTGGATCTCTCTTAGCTTGGACCCTAGTAGCTCTATTGATTGAATACTTGTAGCGATGAAACTTGGAATATCTGACTTCTTAGCAATCTGTAATTTCTTCACAATTCTTGATCTTGTTTGAAATGGTAGCAACGCTAGGGATGACAAGTGAGATAGAACCAAATCAGCATCATGACTAATCTTTAATGACTTCAATGATTCAAGAACAGCTGATTGTAGCTTAGTTGGCTTCTCAAAATCTTTTTGAAATCTAGGTAAGAATGGGAAACGAATTGCATTGTTGAAGATTGAGATAGACTGTTCAATTTGAGATCTAGTGAACTCAGAAAGTCTGTAAAGTGTGTTGAAAGCTGAAATCAATTCCACAACTTGGGTTTGATAGCTGTCAGAGTCACTTGAGATGTACTTGATCTTTTGAGAGGACCAGAAATTGAAGAACTGTTGAAAGATATCATCTTCAATTGTTTCGCATAGGTTGATGATCTGATGGAAAGATTTGTAAACCAGAGTGGAAATCTCAATGTTCTCGAGTTTAACCAACTTGTTGTAAAAGTCAAGCAACGAGTCCCATTTCTTCAAATCTTTGGAATTGATGAAAAACACAGCATATAGATTTGTGATACCATTCAAAATGATACCAACACTTTCCTTGAACAATTTCGTACCATCAAAGTCTTGATCTGAAGGCTTTTCAAACTCCAGGGCTAACAAATCTCTGACAGCGACATTGAATGTACGATCCCAATTCAAGAAAGAACCATGTGAATCAGCAATTCTGAAAAAAGTTTGAATAGCACCATTTCTGACCTCCAATCTCTTGTCATTCGAAATCTTCACTAGACTGTTTAGCAAGTACAGCCATAAAGAAAGAAGCAAGACACTCTCATCAGCTGTTTCCAAAATCAAATCACTAACATCATCAATGGTCTCAACAGTGAATTCAGCCTTGGAGCCCTTATCACTAACAATTTGTCTCAAGTAGTCTGAAATTAACCAGTAATAACTAACTGCTGAGAAGGAAACGTTCAATTCAACTCCTTGTAGGACAAAGTTCTGCAAGACATCAATGATTTGTTTCAAGACCTTCAAGGGAATTGACTGCAAGAAATCGTTCAAAATCAACTGTAAGATTTCGAATGATGACTTGAGTAATTGTGAGTTTGACAAATCTTCAAATTTGAAAGGAGAGTTGGTGATGTGTAAGATTGGTTCCCAAGAGTGATTGAAAGAAGTACCAAATCTGTCTAGAAGTTCATAAAGTGTCTGGATTGTGTTATGGATCATCTCGGATTCAGTCTTATTGAATTGCTGGTTGGAATTAGATGGTGATAAGATGTCGTCAATCAATTTGGACAACGACTTGAAGATCTTAGTTTCTAGCTTGGACTTGGCTTCATTGCTAATTTCTGAATTGAAACCGTCCTTGGCCAAGTTTTTGATCAATAAGTTGAAGGTTTGACAACCAATGATTCTCAATTCTGGTAAACAACTTGTGGAGATCACAACATCTGATAAGAATTCATTGATCAAATTCCAAGAGCCAGCTTCATCGTCATTGATAAATCTGAAAGCATTGATACCATTGAGCTCATTCAGCTTGGACAAAAAGAACTCCTTGTTGAAAGGACTGATACTGAATTCGTCATCGACGATAGGTTCTTGAATAGTCAGGTTTTCCCAGATAGCACGTTTGGACAAACCAATCAAATTCTTGGTCAATTCTAAGTAGGCAGCTTCATTCAAATTCTTCGTACTCTCGTTGAATCTGGCAATTGATGTTTCGATTGATTTCAAGTCAGCTAGTTGTAATTCAGGCTTTGGAGGCACCTCCTTGAATGATAAAAATTCTGAAGGGCCATTCAAATAGTAGTCAAACCATTGAAACGTGATCAAGATGAATTTCCAACTCTCCTCCAAGATAGGTCCCAATGAAACTGTTAGCGAAGCCAGGACTCTGAAACAAATGACATGTCTTGAGTTAATGTCTCTTGGTGGGAACTTGACCTCTGGGTTCTTTGATTTCTTGGAATTGCTGATAGTAGCGATGGCAAACAATAACAACAAAGAGTCTCTCTGTTTGTGAAGATTCAAGATACCTGCAGCATGACATAGTTTTTGTAAAGATCTCACTAATGAATGGAATAGTTCATTGCTTAGTGACGCGTACAAAAACTCGGTCCCAATAGTGACTAAGCTCTTAGTGTTTGAAACGATCAGATTCTGTAACAGACTGAACTCTTCTGAACTTTCGTCCAAGAAGCCCTCCTCATTTTGAGACTTCTCAATAGTGTATTTGCCAATCCCATCAGCGAATGCGTTGGATATAGATAGGATCAAGAAGATGAAATAGGTTGGTGGAATGGATGGTGGTTCAAGTTTGTCCAGAAGATCCATGTACGCAATTCTCAGTGAAGAGTTTTGATGTGTGATGGCCTGATCTTGCCATGGTGGAATGACAATGTCTTGAATGTTCAAAAGCTTGGAACACCAGTTTTCGTTCAAGATATCTGAGCAAACAGTCAAGAATTCACCAATGACTTTCTTCTTGTTCTTGTCATTGTCATAAGTTTGAAAGACCAACTCTATCAATTTGAAGTCGTTGAAGATTGATAGAAATATCTCCAAACTCAAAATCTTCTTCCAGCTTGGTAAATTAGACTCCGAGGTAACCACATGGGTCAATAGTGATAGGATAACTTCAGCTTCAATCTCAAGAATAGATAACTGTGTCTTGATAAGCAGTAAAATGATTCTTGAAACTCTGACCACGATGTTGAAGTCTTTGTGATTGGAGAAGAACCTTAACAATAATGGAGTGATTCTTGTTCTTAACAGAAAGCCAAATTCAACATGTGTTTGGAATAACTGGGTGTAATTCGTGAGAACGTTTTCCAACAGTTCAAATCCAAATTGTTCCGAAACAGAATTGAAAGTCAAGAACGTTGGTTTGTGATGTTCAATCAAAGAGCATAGATCAGCAAACACTCTGAAGGCATCATATGAATTGGATGACACTTCAACCGTTTGGTCTTCATCAACAGTGATCTTGAATGGTTTTTCAACCTCACCTTCTTCATTCACTTTGTCAAACAACGATAGCACTAGCTGTTGTTCTGTGGCAGATGCCGTGCTCACAACCATAGGAATCTTGGATGGCGCTTGCAACATGGAGCAGATCAACAATAGCTTAGCCACCAATTCATTACTTATGAACTCTGAATAGGTTTGGAACAAAGTGGGTAATATCTGGAGCACACGTAGCTGGATGTCAACCGCCAAGTGTGTAGCCTCGATGAAGGCCTCTATCAGCAGGTCAATCTTGGAGATGGGTATGCATTTGAACTGGATCAATTTGTTAAGTGATTGAATGGCAATGGCGCTAAATTTGGCATTTCTAGAGGAGCAGGACAACAAGAAAGGAGTGATGAAGTCAGTATTGTGTGAAAGTTCTTTGAGAAAGTCTGCCTCCTGTGTTGTCTGAGGGTTAAACGTCTTCAAGACCGCCAATGATCTCTCTGATGCCTATATTTCTATGTTAGTGCGTGTCATTTTAGGAAGGCCCAAACAGGCTATACGTACGCTCTTGATGTCGTTGTTTCGCCTTCTGGACTCCGTCACAAGTGTGGAGAGCTCTGTGGAGAGCTGTGCGATGACTGCCATGGCTCAATCGCTGGTGGTTAGGTGGAATTGGCCAGTTTTGTGCCTCTATAACCATTCATTACTGTTTACGTTTAAGCTGTGCCTGATTCCGGGTAAAACTTTTCGCGGTATGTGGCCCTTACCGTGTTTCTAGATTTGTATGCAGCCAAAATTATCAGCTATATCTTGTAAAATCAGTACTGGACAGTTTGGTTATTATGTACGGCAGTGGACTTCCAGTATCCAGAGCACGAGAACACTGACACCTGTCACTTTATCAGGCACGTCAAGAGCTGTATCATAATATCTACTTTCGTACGATGTCATCTGGAATTTAGTCCTTCGCAAGTCTACAATGGGCACGATGTGATAAATATCTGTACAGTGTATTAACGTAAAGTTTGGTACGTAGCAGAAATCTATTCGTAACACACAGAAATCCAGAGCGTGCTTGAGAGTCATTTTGGAGCTGACAAAGTTCACACTGATCGCAGGTAGTGGGTATGGCGATGTAGTGGAGGGAGCCCAAGCTGCAGTGGCTCATCATGTGGTTTTGTGAATGGCTTCTTGACATGTTTCCTCAAATAGGAGAAGCAGCAAAGGGCAGCTGCTGCGGACTTTGAATCTCAACCGGATAGTGATCAACGGGAGAAGAGCTCCTGATAGGGAATGTGGGTATCATGTAGTTGTGTCATAAGGTCATAAAAGCGTCTCTTTCTGTCAGAATGTGCAGTCGTATCTTCTGGTAACCAATCAAAATGTTCCTTCGAAACCTCTTTGTTCATAGTCTTCTCCAGGAATGTTTGTCTCAAAAAGGGGCACCATTACCAAGCATGGGAAAACTAGTATTGCTTTTCCATCTCGTCAGAGATTGTGATCATGTTGGTTTCAGTAGCAAATTGTCTAGAACCGACTGAAGATGGTGATGAAGTTGTACTGGTCAAAGATGGGATTGATGATAATGATTCAGCAGATGATTTGGAGATGTCCAGTCTGGAGAAGTTGTTGATCAAGTGATCTCTTAGTTCGAAGTCACTCTTGCTCATTGGGATAGCTGGACCAGCTTCGGAGACTTCTTCGTTGAATCTAAGATCAAGATATCTTTCTCTTAATCTGACTAGTCTCCAAGTGTTCTTTGGGAATCTTCTGAATTCAGTGGTAGCTGACATGTTTGTGTGGGTATGTGTGTGGGTATTAAACGGGTGTATAGGTTTGAAGGTTGTTGTGGTTAGTGATAAGGGTACATAAATGTGGGATTCCAAATCTTTTTATAATTTTCCAAAGAGTCCTTCACCCACAAGTGACGGTTGCATCGAGTACTTTTCAATTTTCATGTATCTTTTGTTAACTTTTGTACATTTTTATGCCTCTTGCGCTCGGATTGGGTACAGATCTCTACATACGCATATGTGTGCATAAAGTCGATCTTAATTGAAATCTGGCGAGGATCTCGGGTCGATCAGCGGGCCACCAGAGGCACAAAAGGGTAGCAACAGCGACGTGGAAGTGCGAGAATCGTCAGTGCTTTTCCAAAGACTTTCAATTTTCAGCTATATAGAACTTCTTAAGGTTTTGGGGACTTCATCTGATTGTTTTAGAGGCTTTAGTTAGTTGGCTACTTCACTTTGGTTTGCAGCATGAAATCTGGCAGCTTTTGAGTTTGGAGATAGCAGCGTGCTCAGGCAGAAGCGAATTTAGGCTCAAAGGCTCGAAAACGCCCAAAAGACACGTTGGAAGTTCAACAAAGTTCTCTCCGCCTATGACAAAATCGAAATTTGCTGTAATGTTATGCTCTTTTCTGCAGAGATTTCCGAAAAGCGTTTAAACCGTTTATTTTTTGCAGGTTTTCCACCGCCGATCGTGGAAGGTTACATTAGCAGCCGCTAGAAAGCGGTGATTCCCACTGAGCTCAGGCACGTCCGGCTTCTAGAAAAAAGGAGGTCTGATTGGGCAGAGCGGGCTCTTTTGGAATGTGGACAGGCCTTAGAGCGAGAACGCATAATAAGCAGCACGGAGGCACAGCAAACACGCTTTCAGTTTTACACCACCGTACTTTGCGCTCTTCCCACTACATCATGACAGGAGCTGTCAGCAGCGCGTGCTAACTTGCTGGGACCTTGCTTTTGGCCAACTTTCAGGGCCTTTATCTGCCAGCTTGGTCGCGATTTATAGCCTACGATGCAGGATCCAGATGTCGAAGACAAGTACCAAATTTAAAGTTTTGAGGCCTGTCCGCCTATTTCACGTAATAATTAGACAGGGGACAAAGACAGAATGCACAGCTTGTTGAATCTTGATTGTTAACATGTGGTTTCAGCCCACATCAGTTGTTGGCGTGTAAGTTGTGGAGAGAACTAGCAAGTTTCTGGTGCCTTTGAAGTTTATACGCCAAAGAGATGGAAAAACTAAAGATCTCCCAAATAACCCGCAGCCAAATACAGCACCGTTATACAGAGCGACGCCCGCCTGCGCCAACGATTGCCAATTCCAACGTCCCCTTTTCCCCTTTCAAAAAATATCTGAAGGATCGGCTATTCTTGAACAAAGAGGATCTACGAGAGTTTCCTCACACGATCAAAAAGTTGGTGGCTCTGATGACTGATACACCTGAAGTCGTGGTAAATCAGGAGTCGTTATTTGTCGATTACTGAGGAGCCATAGTGGATCTTTGGACTCTCGATGTCTTTTGGGCGTTGTTTTGCTGATCACTTAGGTCCCTCTTTGTATTGCTAAGATCTCCTTCTACCGTTTTCAGTAAATCTACTCCGCAACCTTTACTAATAGTTGATTCCCAGCTGGTCTGGAGGTGTTTGTTGCTGAATAATTTAAAGTTCATGAGCTCGTGGTTGAAGGGTGTTCTTGCTGTTTGTTACTTCGTAGTTTTTAGCTTCATGGAATTTGTAGAATTCCATCTACGGTGCTGCAAGATGCAAAGCTAAAGCTAATCTAACGGCAAGAGGCTCTCACAGTTAAGAAGCTCGGGTACCTCACCTCTGACCTCATAGCTACTCCCCCACCTTCTGGAAGTCTCGTCCGCACAACAAATCGAGATCAGTGTGATACTCGAAATCTACAAAAGCTCAACCGTTTTCCCATCGAGAATCCCCTTACAAATTTGTACCTTTCCGCTGAGGATCTCTCTCGTATAAATGCCCAGTGCACGTCTGACGTCTCCTATTTTTCCACTCTGGGGATCTTTTATGCGTCCTTGAATTCCTGTGAATTTTCCGTGAATTTCACACTTTGGACCTCCAGAGTAGGAAAAGTGGGACTGGCACCCTTTTATCGGTTATATTGCAATCTCATGTTGTGTGGTGAGGTCTGAAATCTGGACCTCAGGAGTCAGCATCCAGAGGCATAACTGCCATACCCCAATGTTAGAGGAGTGGTCTATACGCTTTGTAATCAGCAAATGATGGTGCGTGCTAAGAAGTACTTTTCCTTAATTCAAAAGCACAAACTGAGCCTTATTTACCCTTTATTCTAAGCTCCTCTTCGCCTGCGTACAAGTAACAAATATGCTTGACATGGCAGTTGAAATAGCCTACAACTTACAAGGTACCTTATAGAGTTAGCCTCATTTCCTCTGGTATGTGGCTATTAAAGAGTGAATGATGGTGTACTAGTAAGTATTTGTAGGAGCTATTACATATCATAGTTTGTCTGTAGAGAATGCTAGTACGTTGAATTTGGTCAACTAAATTCTAAAAAGCATCAACTTCCACCACATCAACATCCCTCCGAAGTCTGCCCGTGATCTCTCGCATTCCAGGCCAATTGTTCGCCCGTGGCCAATTGTTCATGATGTCAGATGCCTCCTGCAGCCCAGCGTACCCCTTTTGGGATTTATGGTTTTTAGCCGCATGCAGGTCCATGCCCTATTCGTGATTCATGTGCATAAAGCTGTCGAAATCTGGAAAACATCGAACTTTCGCCCTCGAAGATCCCTCAAACCCGTGGATTTGCGAAAAGCGGTGTTCGGACGTTGAGAATCCTCAGAGCCAGAAGCAGCTCTTTCTCCAACTCCGTCTCGAAAGCTTCCTATCTCGGTGACCTGTCTGTGAAGATCGCTTCCCAAAACGGCCAGAATCGCACCAATTGGGAACTCAGGTACACTTTTTCGAGGATCTTTGGCCTTAGTCATGGCAACAGCTCAGAGATCACTGACGCTTTGGGGCTCCTGAGCCGCTCTCTCGTACTACGCGCCAGAAGGGCACCACTGAAGAGCAGGCAACGTCAGCTCCTCGGCTTCTGGCTTTTGAACAAACGAATAGAGGAAAGGGCCTTTGGACCGCTAAATATGCTCAAGAGCCTGACTGGCTCCACTAATTTGGTCCCATGGAATTAGCGCGAGACTTCATCTTGGGCCCCCTTTTGAGGTCCTCCGGCTTAAAGTGATGGTCCTATTCAATCTCGCTTATATGTTAATAAATCCCCCCTTTGGCTTCAGAAGCTCAACACGCTTTTCCAACACCGCCTCCATTTTTTGGTTAGCGTCCACTTCGACTCTTCCAAATCACCCACTTTGCCCGTAAATCTGCCATTTGGGTACTCTTCGCTGATGCCTTATATGTCGTAAATGTGCCTGATGCCATTCTACGAACAACTACGAATCAATAACTACGAAGGTATCAGAGGCACCAAAGCCGTATCACATGTCACTTCGGTTTACGAAACCAGGGTTCCATAGTACGGTAAAGTGACAATCATTTGGTTGACCCGTGGTAAGGGACCTATTCGTATTGGAGTTAGAAGACCAAGCTGAGCAGAATACCGAACAGACTCTGAAAGCTGGAGGCATCAGTGAGGAAATCCAATTTTATACTTTACAATTCAAACTTATTTTCATATCTCTATCTCGTTTTGTATGTACATTAAATCTATTCAACTCATTTCTTAGCAGGAACATCTTCACCACTGGCGAAGGTAGCAGCAACAATCAATGGGAACACCACAGTGGCATCAGCGTAAAGCTTAGTAGAATGAGCTTCAGCTTTGATCTTACCCCAAGAAACGGCTTCATCCGGTCTGGCACCTGCATCTGAACCATCGAATTCTTGACCGGTGTTGATATACACGGCTTCGTCAGCACCGTTTCTCATTAGACAGGCGTTACAGATGTGATGTTTAATTAAACCACCACCTAGGATGATCATACCGGCGTGGGAGGCAGCCATGGACATTGAGTTGATCTTACGGATATCAGCAACGATATCCACTCTTAATTGTTGTGGGGAGGATTTGAAAGTGTGAAAGAATAACATGTCACCAATGGAACCGTCAGTGATGGCTGGGCAGAAGATTGGGATCTTGTTCTTGTGAGCCCAGTAAAGCACAGAGGATTCATCATTGATTTCTTTACCTAGTCTGTCAATCAGTTTCGATGGAGTCAAAATAGCTGGAGAATCAGCATCTAGAGCTTCTGGACCTAACTTGGCAGCGGCTGAAGTTTGTTCCTCAAGTAGAGTATCTAAGATTGGGACAATCCATTCTTCAAATTTACAATAGTTGTCATTTGGCACCAATAAGTTACCAATACGGTTCATACCTTCATCACGTAATTTGGAACCTTTCAAGCTGAAATCACCCAAGTAAGTTGGAGCCAAACATTTGATCAAATCTTCTTCAATACCACCAGCACTGGCAACAATAGCACTGACATGTTTGTGTTGGACTAAGTAACGTAGAGTATCTCTCAAACCGGAGGAAATCAAGTTAGAAGTGTAACCTAAGAAGATGGTTGATTTTTGGTAACCTTCATCATCAAATTCACCCTTTTGCAAACTTTCTTCCAAAGTATCTTTGTGAACACCTCTCCAAGATCTCATTTCATTGATAATCTCACAAGCTTCACCTAGTGAGGAGGCTTGAAACCCCATTGTTCTCATGGACTTGATCAGATCAGTAGCTCTCATGTTGACACTTTCTGGTTTGGAGTAGTCGATACCTTTGACTTCGACAAAGTCTTCTGGAACTGGAGCAGAAGCCTTCAGCACAGCATCTGATAGGATTTCTGGCAATTTGGTATTTTCTTTGGACATTGTGAACAGATGGGGAATGAAATCTGGCCTTGATGGTGTCAGCTCATCTCTCTATTTTTTTTTTTTTGTTTTTTTTGAACAGTTTTTCATCAAGATATCGGAATTATCGATAAGCGCACTAAATATTCCGACTAAATTCCGAGACTCTTATCATCACGTGACTTTACCCCGGATTAAACTTCTGGGCTTGGTAAAGCTCTGACACAAAATGAGGTGCAAATGAGCGTCAATTGAGCCTCTGTGTCGTCTTTCTTGAGGTGTTTAGAGCTGTGTGGCTTCTGTGGGTCCTTTCTGGGGTCTTCTCCACAGTTTTGACTCGAACTCAGCACGCAAATTCCGCCACTCTTGCCGTTCCTCGCTATCGCTTACTCGATTTTCATTGGCCCAGCCATCCCGAAAAGCCATCTCGAGAGACCTTGCAAACTATATCTCAATTTTAAACCTCCCTTTAACACAATCCACAGTAGAAGCACCGCACATAATCAACAATGACCACCAGAGACGCCAAAGACGACTTCGCTAAGGCCGAGCAGGCCATGCGCCAGGCCTTCGACTTGTTCCAATTGGGTGCCTCAATGCTAAGCAAGCAGGATGAGGGTTCCAAAAAGACCAAGGCTAAGACTAAGAGACAATCCAAGTCCAGAGTTACCACTTTTGACTCTGAAGAAGAAAGTGAATTGGAAGAGGACACTGAAGAGTTCCAAATTGTTGAAGATGACGATTACTTTGTCAATTACTCAAAGGACTACATCGACTTCACTGCTCAAAACCCAACCACTTTCCACGTTGTTGAATACTTTGGTAAACTGCTAGAATCCAAGGGTTTCAAATACTTGTCAGAGAAAGATGACTGGGAATTGACTGAAGGTTTATACTACACCACCAGAAACAGTACCTCATTGGGTGCTTTTGCCATTGGTAAAGACTGGAAACCGGAATACGGTGCTGGTATCATCGGTTCCCACATTGACTCCCTAGCCACCAAATTGAAACCAGTCTCCACAAAGGCTAAAGTTGACGGTTACGAACTATTAGGTGTTGTTCCTTATGCTGGTGCCTTATCCCCAGTCTGGTTTGACAGAGATTTAGGTCTTGGTGGTAGAGTTCTTGTCAAGAAGCAAACTGCCTCCGGTACTAAATTCGTTTCCAAATTAATCAACTCATCTCCAAAGCCAATTGCCAGAGTTTCCACATTGGCTCCACATTTCGGTTCAATTGCCAACCCACCATACGACTTAGAGACCCAAGCCATCCCAGTCATCGGTTTCAACCCAGGTCCAGACTCTGAACCAACTGAATCTGAAAAGAAATCTGCCCTATATGGTAAGCACCCATTAGACTTGCTACGTTACATTGCTGAATTGGCTGACACTGAAGTGGAAAACCTGGTCACTATTGACTTGGACCTATTTGACGTTCAAAAGGGTACCATTGGTGGTTTGAAAGATGACTTCATCTACGCTCCAAGAATCGATGACAGAATCTGTTCCTACGCTGCCATTAGTGCTCTATTAGAATTCACCAAGAAACCAATCCCATCCAAATCATTCTCACAAGTGTTACTATACGACAACGAAGAAATTGGCTCTCTAACTAGACAAGGTGCCAAATCCACTCTGGTCAACTCAATCACTGAACGTGCCATTGCCTCTTTCCAACCAGACAAATCAGTGGAAACCTTAACAAGAGTCTCCTTTGCCAACTCCATCATCCTATCAGCCGATGTCACCCACTTGTTGAACCCAACCTATAAGAACGCCTACTTGGACAAGCACTTTGCCGTTCCAAACACCGGTATCACCATCGCCTTGGATCCTAACGGTCATATGGCCACTGACGCGGTCGGTTTGGCCCTATCTGAAGAATTGGCCAAGATCAACGGTGACACTCTACAATACTTCCATATCAAGAACGGTGAAAGATCCGGTGGTACCATTGGTCCTTCCATCTCAAGTGCCACTGGTGCTAGAACCATTGATTTGGGTATTCCTCAATTGTCTATGCACAGTATTAGAGCTGCCACTGGTGTTAAAGATGTTGGTTTAGGTGTCAAATTCTTCCGTGGTTTCTTCCAAAACTGGAGAAATACCTTGGACGGTTTCGGTGACTTATGATTAATAACGCTCCTCTAGATTGCCCTAAAATGTATGATACAACTAATAATATGATAACTCTTAGTTTATGATTAGACTTACCTACAGGTTTGTAACACATATTATCAGAATATATTCACTGTAATTTCAAATCAAAAAACAAACAAAGTTTCACAAAATAAACAGAACAAAGGTATAAATTTCATAAATCTGGCATCTTCCTCTATAAAGACCACAAGAAAAAACCAACAAGTATAAAAAAAGAAATAAATCAATCTATCTTTTCTCTTTTCTTTCAAATAATCTATTCGACAGTAACAGATTTGGCTAAGTTTCTTGGGAAATCAACATCAATACCTCTGTTGACAGCTAACCAGTAAGAAATCAATTGTAATGGAATGACGTTCAATAAACCTTGTAGACAGTCAACAGTTTGTGGGACATCCAAAGAAGCCAAGGCCTTGTCTAAGTTGACACTTGAATCACCTTCGTTACGAATGATGATTGGACGACCAGATCTAGCAGTGACTTGTTCGATAGCACTCATAACCTTTGGGAATAAAGAATCTCTGGTGGCGAAGGCGATGATTGGTAATTGATCATCAACTAAAGCCAAGACACCGTGTTTTAATTCACCAGCTAAAACACCTTCAGAGTGCATGTATGAAATTTCTTTGATCTTTAAAGCACCTTCTAGGGCAGTAGCATGTTGATAACCTCTACCCAACAATAGTAAAGATTTTTGGGAAGCCAATTCAGTGGTACATAGGTCTTTGATGCTATCTTCTAGAGTTAAAACCTTCTTGATTTGTTCTGGAATCTTTTGTAGACCATCAATGATTTCCTTACGACGTTCAACCTTAGAAACACGGTCATCAGACAAGGATAAAGCAATCATGACAAGAGCAATGTATTGTGAAGTGTAAGCCTTAGTGGAAGCAACACCGATTTCTGGACCAGCGTTAATGTGGACACCACAGTGAGTGGCTCTTGAAATGGATGAACCAACAGAGTTAACAACACCAACGGTTAGAGCATCTCTTTCCAAACAGTATTGTAAAGCCAACATGGAATCAGCAGTTTCACCTGATTGGGAAACAAAGACACAGGTATCATCTCTGAAAACTGGGGATCTTCTGTCTAAGAAATCGGAAGCCAATTCAACACTGACTGGGATTTCAGTCAATTCTTCAAAGATAGATCTAGTAGCCAAACATGAATGGTATGAGGTACCACAGGCAATCATAATGATTCTTCTGCATCTTCTGATGGTAGTCAACCAAGATTTCAAACCACCTAGGGTGACTAAATGGTTTTGGAAGTCAACACGACCTCTCATGGTATTGAAAGTAGATTCTGGTTGTTCAAAGATTTCTTTAGCCATGAAATGTTTGTATGGACCTTTCATGATTTGAGCCAATTCTAATTCTAGGGTCTGAATTGATCTGGTGGCAGAGATGTTGTCGTCTCTTCTAGCTCTGTGGATGTGTAGTTCACCATCGTAGATGTGAGCAATATCGTCATCTTCCAAGAATAAGACTTTCTTGGTGTGTTGGATAACGGAGGCTGGATCTGATGACAAGAAGAATTCAGCTGGCTGTGGAATACCGTCTTCTGATAGGAAGGCTCTTGATTGTGATTGTCTCAATGTAGATTCACCACGAGCGACAGGTAATAGACCTTCTTGGTGGAATTCACCGGCTTGTTTTTGAACGTTCAATTCATGTGATTCAACTTCTGGGAATTCAACATCAACAAAGTCAACCTTCAATTTCTTTTCAGTTTTGACACCGACTAATAATGGAGAACCTTTTCTAGTGGCGACAACTTCATTTGGATAGTGAGAAGATCTGACTAACAAACCGTATGAACCATCAATTTCAAAGATAACTTGTTTCATCAATTCGTTGAAATCTGGTTCGTTACCGTTCTTGATGTTGGTGTCATAGATGTGTTTGAATAGTTTGGCAATACATTCGGTATCAGTGTCTGATTCAAATTGGAAACCTTTCTTGGCCAATAGAGTCTTCAATTCTCTGTAGTTGGTGATGATACCGTTGTGAACAACGACGAATTCATTGTTGACGTCGGATCTTTGAGGGTGACAGTTGATTCTTTTTGGTTCACCGTGGGTGGCCCATCTGGTGTGAGCAATACCGGCGTGTGTGACGAAAGTAGCATCTTCTTTGAAACCTTGGGCTTCGTATACTTTCTTTAGAGCAGCGACCTTACCGGTTTCTCTGATGATGTAGGTCTCACCAGGTTTGTCACCATCAATGGCAATACCAGCGGAATCGTAACCTCTGTACTCTAGTCTTTGCAAACCTTCGATCAAGGTGTTGGCGATTTCGCCTCTGGACTTCTCAACCAAGTAGTTGACGTAACCGAAGATACCACACATGGATGTCGTTCAAGCTAGGGGGTTCTTTCTAGGGGGTTTGTGTAGTAGTGAACACAATTGGGGAAGATTTTTTTGTCTTTGTGGTACAAAAAATCAGGCAAATTGGGCTGGGGAAAAGAGCAGCTTCAGGTAACAGTGGTTGGCCGGAGAAGCTGGTGGTCTTCGTGGAGGAGCAGGGGAGCGTAGCAGCAGAAAGAGGAGCAGCCTGTGGTGGACAAGAGGGAGAAAGTTGACAGATGTGCCTTTTTTCAACTTTTTTTCTCGCCATCTGGAATTTTCCCATGTTTTTGTTTATTTTTCGAGTTTTGGCGGAAATCTGGCCCGATCTGGTAAGAGACCCACATGTCGTTTTCCAGGGTTTTTGCCGTTTTGGGGGCTTTGGCGCAGTGCGCGACTCATTAAGTTGCCGTTTCAGGAAAAACGAAAATACCACAGCTGCAACTAATTTAGAAAATGCGCAACCGCCGGCCCAAAACGGCAATCGAAGATTCGAGATCGGCGCGAATTGGCGAAATCTCCACGAAAAAAAGTCATTCGAACTTGAAACAAACGGCCAAAGAAAGCGAAACTGCCAGCGGAACTGTCAACCTCCAGGTGTCAAAGTTGCCAAAAATAGCAACAAGTTCGACATGTTCTCCGCGAAACTCAGCCAGACTTCGCCAAGTTTCGCGTCACAGCTCCAAGCGAACTTTGGCCTGCGTCGACGCGTAATTACAGAGAACCAGAGAGCCAAAGAGCCAGAAATAGAACAAATTAAAGCGAGGACAAACACAAGAACATAGCCTCTTGGTGTCAGATGTCTACCTTTCTCTCCCTCTCTCAGGCCAAGAATCAGATCTCTCTTCTGCTTGTTACTTGTATCAAGGTTCTGAGAGTTCGCTGATTTGCAGCTACCATTTTATGCCAAACGAGGTACTGTTCTGCCAACTGCAAGGCCTTAGGCTACAATTGGTACTTCCTTTACCACCCATAATTTTTACTTGAGCTATCTAGGTATTCTATTTAGTAATGCTAATTGGTTTGGATCCACAAATGATGTTTCATGTTTTTGGCTCCAGTGGTCCTGCAAGTCTTGGAGAGTCTTGACGTATTTAACATCAGAGTGATTTACGTCCTTAAAGCCATATGTATTGTTAACGTGCTTTGCAACTCTGACAGCATACTTTAGCACGTCTTCCACGTCTCTTGAATCAAGATTCAAAGAGTTCAGCAGAGGGTTTATGTCCTGTTGATGATTGAGATGCAAATGAACAGCCGTGATAATGATGTTCTTCAACTTGTTCTTCTCTGGAGGCGACAAAGTTGTGGTCTTGTTACTGTCACCTCTTTGCTTCGAAAATCCCGCCGATAGCAGTCTCAGAATTTCAAAATCATTGGACTGTATAATTTCTCTGAATCTTATGTGTGACGCTTCCTTCTTATTGACATCGATGTATGTCACTATACGGGCAATAATTCTTGAGTACCGTATCTTTGCTTGTGGCTTGGTAATTATATCCAAAGCCACAGTTTTGATCATACCAACAAGCCCTTTGATTTCAGTGGCACGTTCAGCAAATTCAAGGTTTCTTTCATCATTTGGTGTATTGATCAAAATATCTAACATATCCAAAAACTTTCTTTGCTGATATGGTCTTGCATTGACGAATTTTCTGATAACAAACCAGCCTTCTTGTCTTAAAAACCTTTTGACAAATCTCTCACCCAATCCCAAATACATAAAGAGTAGATCGAGTACCTTATTGGGCAATGTGTCTATCGGACTCGGTTTACCAGATGCTTTTGGTGGTTCTCTTTCATTGTTTTTGCAAATGTTAATCAGCTTCTCCATGATCTCAATTTCATGTCTTCTAAAGCTCTCGCATATGTCAGGATGATTGATATTCTCTTTGCATGAGTATGGAAAGAGGATTTGAAGGACTTCCACAAACACAATCGAGGAATAATAACCAGACTTTTTTGGATAAAGACTGAAAATCTCATCATGGAACTCAAACTCTAGCAAAATTCTATCTTTTATCCCTTCGTCATCATAGGAAATCAACTTTGAAATGATCATTTCACCTTGTGGGCCCATTTTGCTAAATTCTAAGAATATGGAAGTAAAGAAGGTACGGGTCTCACCTCTAAAAAACATGAGCATATCTTGTTGAAACTCCTTGGACCTTGGATCCAAAATAGTATCAAGTGTCTGAATATAGACCTCCTTTACCTCTGGGCAGTTTTTGTTGAGAATATAAGCAGATCATGCTGTAAACCTTTGAGAATGTTGAAGTTTATATTGGGGGTTCTGGCAACATTGGCTAACTCATACAACAATTTAACCAGCTGTCTTTCAAATCCTATGCGCTCAGCTCTCTCAAGGTCCCGTACTATGCTATCACGCAATTTTCTAGCAGCTTCGTTCAACTCTTCTACCAATACAGTGATACGCTGTGGGGTTAACTTCTTTGGTCTCAAGTAAATGGCCAGTAACTCCGGGTTCACAACCTCATCCTCAGCGAGGCTCTGCCACTGTTCAAGCTTCATTAGTATGCAAGTTCTCAGATTTCAGCAGTACAAGACATTTTCTTACCTGTTAGATCTCCATGGGTGGCGTTAATGCTCTATTGGAAAGGCTTTAGCTAACTTCTAATGCACTGTCTGCTCAAATGTTTCAATTTTCATCACCACTTTTCCAAAGTTGGTGGCCACGAACGCAAAGAAGAACAGCGTCTTTCAACCGCTCCCGAGAAATATGATATTCATCCACGTGATCTTGAATGTCTCTCTGTTCTGCTTCTTGCATCCTGTTTGAGTCGGCTTTTTGAAAGAAGCGGTTTTTGAAACTTGGAGGTGTCGGTGTCGGACTTTACCAATTACCCGAAACCATAAATGCATAATCCTGCAAGATGCTTTTCCGTCACAACTGTTGCAGATGGTTGAATTTCTAAAAGTTGTGTTAAACCAATCAAATTAGCATTAAATTCAATTATAAAACTTTCATAATTATCTCTGATCAATTATCTATCTAATTGGCTATTTTTTATTGGGCTCAAGGCATTTCTTAGGCGTTCAGTTTAACGAAATCCCTTTAAAAAGTGCATTTCCGTCACAATCTTGAGAGAAGTAAAAAAATCGATCAAGAAACCTCCCATAGTTAAGAATATCTCCTAGGCCACCTCTTCGATTTCGATCAAAATAAGAGTACGAGATTATCAATACTTCAGTTTGAATGAAAATCTCAGCTACAAAATGATATCAGACTCACTCTCTTCACATTTGTTTCAGTTTTCATTTCTTATGGCGACTTTTGAGAGCTGCTCTATCCGAAATCGATCTGTCCGTATCTGCAGTTATATGCAGCTTCATGCCATTGGGCGGGACTATTCTTCCGTTGTCGGGGTTATGTAGCCTATGTGGGGAAAACTAAATTTCTAGAAGCGACTTTAATGGCTTTTAACTTTTAAGTTCTGACATTTTAGAAAACGATAAAGTTACTGTTTTGACGGTGTTTTATGCAAGATCAGTGCATAAGACACTGTCTTATGCGGGATCATGTTGCTTTGTTGACAAATGGTGAAGTTTGGTTCCTCAAGTATAAAAGGAAAAGACGTTCCAAGTTTTGTTAATAGGTATACATTGTTAGGATGTTATCAGTTACTTTCTAATCACATTATTGAATTATTTGGAGAGACAGACGCTTGCTGAATAATTACCCTTTAATCAAGACACACAATAACTAAGAAATACCACTATAAGACCCTCCACAATGACTTACAATAAGAACTCAACTAGTCGCTCTGGTAAGAGAATACCTCCATTAAAGAAGCACACTGCTCACAACAACGATGACTTAGGTGCTGTGGGTGTCAGGAATACATTAGATCCTCGTGAATCTGCTGAGGAATCCCGCTCTACTCTTCGCTATGATGCCAAAAACAAAACAAAATTACCTAAGAGTGCCCGTGAGAAATGGGCTTCACTTAACTCTGCGTTATCTTCCTATGGAGTCTCTAGCGTTTCCATAACTGAAACTAGAACGAGCCACTTTGCTAGAGGCTCTGACAATATGCTATCAGAAACGTCTTGCACAAAGCATAGAGAAATCACTTTTGACAGGTATACATTCAACAACCCTAAATCCATGGAAACCGAAGATTATATGGATAGGAAACCAACCTTTGTGATCTTGGATAGTGGCACTGCCATGACAACCTGCTCGGAAAAGAAATACTTTAAAAACCTGTCTGAACACAATAAAAATATGTCTTTATTATCTATTGATGGATCACCAGTCGAGGCAAAGGGCATTGGTACTATTGAGATTAAGTTCAAGGACAAGATCAGAAAGATCAGGGATATTTATCTCCCAAACCCTTATACAGGCTGTTTCATCTCTATAGTGACGTTGAATGAGTGTTATGGTCTCTACTTCTGCAAAAAAGTGCTAAACTTGTTAAACTCAAAGGGTCAAATTGTCTTAGAGAAAGAAGCTGAGAAGCATAATAATGTTCCATGCGCGATTTTGCCTATGTACAAATTGCTAGTTGATCAGACCAAGAAATAATCTCTCGCTGCTGTATATGAGAGATAGGTCTTCAAAGGAAGAATGAAAGAATGTTTAATAACATTAGGAAATATATGCTGGTTTCATTTATACTTAATACTTCCGTAGTAAAACTGACAACGTTGTCCTATATATGCGTAGATATCCTACTTCCTACGCTCAAGTTGCAACTGTTTATGATTTTGAAACGATCCCATCAAACGTTGTCGCCAGTATCCTCATTCTAGCGCTGGAAATATTGGTGCAATTCAAACAACTTGTAGCGTGTCATCTCTCAACATGAGTTCCTATGCCGTGCAGCTTGCCACTTTCATATAAGCTGACTGCATTTCCTGGTGCTGATAGCGCGGCTTACGTGATTACCTCGGTCGACTAAAAATCTTTTTGTATATAGCCTTTTCAAAAGAGGACTACAATTTCTATTTTAAAAGTCTAAAAAACTATTTACAAAAACACAAAATTTTGAGATTTAATTTTCAGTGAAAAATACTGTCATAAATTACTATAGTTGCTCATCCGATGCTATCTGCTCCACCTTTCAGCTCTGTAGGACAAAAAATGGTGGAGTTATAACCATTTTCGATGATTTTTAAATATCACCTTAGGGATCTCGACAAAAATCCCGAGATTTTATTTAACCGGAATTCTTTTATTTACCCGAAATGTAGAGAGTTTCAAATTAACGACTAAAGAGCCATTTTATTGGGATAAATTCCATACCAGTAATAAATTAAAGAGCTCTTAGATCCTATGAGATGGTCCTTGAGCCCAAGAAAGCTCATTTTAAGACCAATTCTGTTCTCTTCGATATCCACTAACAAAGTCGGATTTCATAAGTTCCGACTTCGCTACCCCATAAACTCGAATTTTGACTTCCTTACAAACAAGAAACCTTCAAGTAAAGCACGAGCAAAAGCTATAGAGGAAGCCCTTAAAACGCGTCAAAATGTCCACATCCTTATGGCGTACATTCAAGAACATCAAGCAATCTGGCTGGAAGCGTTATGTCAAGCAGATGAACAGTATTGGTGATGCTAAAGCTGGTACACTAGTAGGGGTTGATGACTACGGTAATGAGTTTTATGAGACCGATGCTCCAGAAGAGATCCACTTGCGTACCAGATGGGTCGAGTACAAGGACTCTAAGTACGATGTCAGTCAAATTGAACCAGGCTGGCACTATTGGTTAGCATACGGCACTGATACCCCACCTCACAAATTACCAGAAGATGAAAAGACTGTTAGAGCATACCCTTTGCCTCCTGTCCACCAAACAGCACAAACTGGTTCCACTGGTGCCTATGTTCCATACAACACCGCCAAGCCAAAGTTCACTAACTGGCAACCTAAGGTTTCTGAGAGGGCTAATGCTTGAAAGATATCTACTTATTTATTGTTTGCCTACTAATTGGGCCTTATTTATTATTTATTTTAGACCTAACTTTGGTCGTTATTTATTCTATTCTCTATTTATTGAATACATGAAATCTATTTTCAAGTCTATAAGTCTATTTTCTTTCGATTGCATCAACTTCTAAAGTGACTTTATCACCATCAATGACCTTCACATGGGTCAAATCCTTAACGACGTAAGTGGCACCACTGTTGTACAATAGCTCGGCATCAAAACTGCTAGCGATACCAATGACCAAGGCACCAGCGTTGACACCGGCTTTGATACCAACAGGAGCGTCTTCGAACACGATTTTGCTAACTTTAGAAGCATCAAGGCCCAATTTCTCACTCAGTAGTTCAGCACCTCTCAAATAGCCTTGAGGATCTGGTTTACCCTTGGTCACCATCTCAGCAGTGATGAAGACTTCTGGTTTGATAGTCTCTTTCAAGATGTTGTCGAACCAGCCGAATGCTAGTGTTTGAGACCCTGATGTGACGATGCACCATCTGTCTTTGTTCAAGTCGTTCAATAGTTTGATGTTACCTGGAATGCCCTTCACCAAATGACCGTTCTTCTTAGCAATCATACCGTCAAACTCCAGGGCATACTTGTTGTCTGTGTTGTCTATGTTTGGGAAGAAACGGGCAAGCACTTCTGAGGTCCTGGTGCCGTGAGAGTATTCGAACAATGTATCCACGTTGACATTGTGTTCTGCACAAAGATCCGTCCAGATTCTCTCAACGGCTTCGGTAGTGTTGACCAGAGTACCGTCTAGATCAAAAAGCAGGACGTCGGCTTCGACTTGATGTAGGCCCATACTGGCAGTTTCGGTGTTAAAAGTGGTTTCGTGTGGTCTTTGTTCGAGTATGTAGGAATCTGAAATTGATTTTTCCGAAATCTATTTTTAATTCATCTAATGATCTCAAAGTCTACAGCTGAAAAAACTTCATTCTACAGTAAAGTGCTGAATCTAACGCCGAATCAGAGATCTATACTGAGCATTCTATAGGTTGTGAGTGACGAGTCTATTCATCTAGGAACTTCTCTCTATAACGTCTAGAAGCAGCGAGACTTTCCCCGAATCGACAACTTCAACATGTGTCAAATCCTTCACAACATAGGTAGCACCAGACTTGTAGAGCAGTTCAGGATCAAACCCACTAGCAACGCCAATCACAATGGCACCGGAGTTGACACCTGCCTTGATCCCAACTGGGGCATCCTCAAACACGATCTTCTTCACTTTGGTCTCATCTAGACCCAAGTTCTTAGACAATAGTTCGGCACCTTTCAAATAGCCCTCCGGGTGAGGCTTCCCATTCTCAACCATTTCAGCAGTAATGAATACCTCAGGTGGAGTAGCACCTCTCAAGATATCAGTGTTGAACCAGCCAGAGGTCAGAGCTTTATTACCAGACGTCACGATGCACCATTTCTCTTTATTCAATTTGTTCAGCAGATCAACGTTACCAGGGATGCCCTTCACCAGGTGGCCGTACTAGTTTGCAATCATACCATCAAACTCCAGTGAGTACTTGTTGTCTGTGTTATCGATCTTTGGGAAGAAACGTGCCAGGACCTCTGAAGTTCTAGTCCCGTGGGAGTACTCGAACAGAGTGTCGACGTTGACACCGTGCTCAGCGCATAACTCGGTCCAGATCCTCTCCACGGCGTCGGTGGTGTTTACCAGTGTCCCGTCTAAGTCAAAAAGGACGATATCTGCTTCAACTTGGTGCTTTCCCATTGTTGTTTGGTGAGTTTTGAGGCTGATGAAAGTTCGATCTGTATGAGCCTGGAGAAACTTTTCCGGATATTTTCTGCCTACAAAGTTGTGGGGTATCAGGAAAGTTCTACCACTGTTCAGGTTTCGAAGCTCCAGACTACACAGATAAGAATCTTTGGCGAATTTGGTGCTTAGCAGCTTGAAAATTGCTATACGATTAAATGTCCTCTACGAGCTGGAGATGTGAGCTGCTAAACCTGAACTTGTACAGCCGTATGAGGCTCGGATATAAGTAGCCAAGTCCGAAGAGCCGAATCTCGATTCTCAAATCTGGTGTAGATTGAGACGTACTTCGCTTATGGGCCATCGATAAATTCTAACTAAATTCAAGCCTATCTGTCCTCCCATTCTGGGAAGTCGTTGTTTCTGAGTCTTTCAATAACCTCTAGAAGCTCAAAAAACGGTAGTCTTCTCCAAGTTCATACGGTTGGAACGGTTGCACCAGTTCGTCACAGTGAATGCAATATGAGTTTCCACTTTCCTCCTCAGTCCTTAATTCCAGCTCTTCACCCTCACAGAAATGGACTTCAAATTCACTGGCACCCAGTGGCCGTTTCTTTAGCCACAAAAAGTCATAAATCCTCTTGTTACGCTTGAAGAACGTAGCCCAGGAATTATCAATATAAGGCTTGTAATCAACTTCTTCCTCAGTGAAGTCCTTCTTTTCAAAATAACCAGATAGATCCATGTGGTGTCTCACATTATCAAAACCCAGAAAGAGCATTTTGGGCTCAATAATCCGCGCGAGGCAACTAAATATACCTTTTGGTCTCAAAAGGGGATTTCCAATAAGAGCATCAAAGAAAGGCCGAATTTGCAAATCATGTTTATATCTTGTCTTTATACTGTTCCTCATCCCTAAGAAGTATTAACGTCAAACACCAGAACATGCAGTCCCGCATCCGCCAATTCCTTTGGCGTTTTGTAGAGCTCCTTTTAAGGAATGACTCGTTAAAAATCTCTTCATGTAATGTGATTATGAAAAAAGACTTACTAGCTTTTCTGAGCTTCAACACAGATGGGGACTCGAGTATTGCGTATTGAGTATAATGTGAGATAAATAGCCAAATTGAGATGGTTTTGTCAATAATTTGACCAACTAATTTATCAGCTTCCTGAAGAGTTGTTAGAATATCAAGAGCTTCTTCATCGTTTGGGTCAAATGATTCTTTGATGAAATAAACAACATGTTCTATGATCTCTCTTGGAAGTTTGACATAACCTTGTACACTGTTATCAGTAGCGTTCATTTCATGGGTTTTACTGGACATTTTGCAGCAGTACAAGAGTCAGAGCTGTAGGTTGAGCTAATATTCGTTCTCACACGCACTACATTCTCCAAAAAAAAACCACCCAAGAAAAAAACAATAATATGATAGATGAATAGAGTTAGACACACGCCAAGTTTCAACTATTGAAAACACATAATTGAATAAAAGCTCCATATTGTTATCTAAAACTCCAAAAAGAAAAAAAAAGAAATGGCGACAACTGCAGGATTCGAACCTGCGCGGGTAAACCCAAAAGATTTCTAATCTTTCGCCTTAACCACTCGGCCAAGTTGCCCGAATATGAAAAAGTGAAATTTTGGTCATATCTCGATGAAAGGTTCTGGTAGGGGCACGAAGAATTACTTAAAAAAAACAAAAAAAAAACTTCCAAGTTGAAAAAACTGTTCTAAATTCCTCATAACATCTGATTGAAACAACTTTGTGTTTTCAATCTAGCCTTGACGTCGACAGACGATAAATCACATCACTTATTACAACATTATACTTTACTTTTACATCTTTATCTTATATTATCTTTATACATTTGAATACATACTTTTATTGGAAAAAAAAATCAACTGGGATTGGCTGTGGCCATATAGATTCGTTTATCGATGAAGGAATTCCCAAGGATCAGAAAGATTAAGTTATAGGCCGATTGGAGAATATTTTCTCGCTGAAGTGTGGCGATATTTTTTCTTGTATAATGTCTCGGGAAATTATGTGACATCTTGATCTTTCCACAGCCTTAAAATTCATGTAATTGGGGGTGGATGAGAGGCTAGGAACTTCTGATACATAAATCTGATGAATGACGATCAACTGAGAGTTGCTTTGTGTGATTCTTGAGCTGGCCAGACTCAATGGAATTAATTATGACAACTTGCAATCGATAGATCACTACAAAATGATTCAAAACATCATCACTCTAAAAACTGTTCATTAAACTTAACTTGAAAAAAATCAAAATCGTCTATATTAATATTATCATTACTGTGAAACCTTCTTCTTCAATCTGAACTTTGAAAACTTGGAAGCCCAACCAGAATGGGATTGGGTTTCCACTGGAGGTTTTGGATCATATGCATTCAAATGTGGTTCAATGCCACAAGGGCCCTTCACATACTCTGAAGTGTGTTTATGGTGGTGTTTGGACTCTTGTTGTTTTGATGGGGTTGTGGACTTCTCCACGGAGGACACAGTGGAGGAAGAGCCATTGTGAACTTTGATGTGGTATTTGTTGAAGAAATTGGAAATGGTGGTGATTGGTGTAGTTGACCTGCTCTTTGGGGATTCGTCTGATATTATTGAGTGGGCAGTGAAGTTATCATGAGCCTGATCAAGGATAGGAATGGATCTTTGTTGTGGTTGTGGTTGTGCAACTTTTGCTGTTGGTTGGGATGGAGGTGGTGGAGATGATGAAGTGTGTGACTTGGATTCTTTGGCTATCAGCTTTGACTGTTCTTTTGTGATAGCTCTTTCTTGTTGAGACAGGTACTTGTAGTAAATGTTCTCTCTTAGCAATTGCAGCACGGCGTTCTTGGCAGGTAATAATGTCAATGGAGAATGGTATAAGATCTGTGTATCTTCATATTCAGCAATCAAATCAGAATAAACATCACCAGGTAGGTTGATTTCAAATGGAGAATTGGTCAACACGTAGTTTTGCACAATGTAGTTGAATTTCTCACTCAATTCTTCCTTTAGTTGTTCTCTGACTTCAAACTGTTTCACAGATTCATTGTACTCATTACTTTCAACATCTCCTAGATCATGGTTATGCACATCATCTTTGCAAGAACATTCACGATCTTTGTTGTCACAATAGGAAGGCTTGAACAGGTTGTTCCAAATCTCTTTGTTGCTGGTAGAGCTTGATTTTCTAGAATTCTTGCGTGGCTGCTGTGGTTTTGGTTCATTAGAAACAATAGCAGTAGGTTCCAGAGCACCTTCTTCATCAACAAACGATAGGGTATCAAAGTCATCTTGTGATTTGACAACAGTTGGGATTGAAAGCTCAGAAATACCAGTGGTCTTGTTGTTTAATGTATGTGTGTCTGAGTCAGGGCTGACTTCACCATCTTCATTGTCTGAGTTTGAAACAACAAGAGGTGGAGGTGGTGGCATTGATTTGTTAATAATTTCATTGATGTTTTCATCTTCTGGTAACTCGACAATGGATGGATGTCTTTTGAAACTTGAAGAATTGGTGAATAACGTAGCAACTGAATGTTTTCTGGACTTCTCCATGGATTCATCTTTACATTTCAAGATTGATGATTGTCTCTTGAAGATTCTGTTCCAAATCTTCTCATAATGGTAGATTTCAATCAGGAATTTCAGGTTCTCTTGACAGTGTGATTCCTTGATGAAGTTTCTGAATGTCTCGTAATTGATGTATTTCTCCTCTATCGTTGGCTCAACGTCGATGTTCAATGGCTTCTGTACCGTGGATGGAGTCTGTGTGAGCTTTGAGTAATAGTCTTCACAACATTGGTTGACCAGTGCCTCTAGTGACGGCACATTCTTCTTGAAGTACATGTTGTGTGTGTTGTTGATAACCACAAGGGAGCTGCGGTTGGAGAATGTTGGTAGTTTTTGGTATCAAAACAAGTTCCGTGTGGATAAAATGGGTTGCTTGAAAAGGAACAATAGACCCTTTATTTGTGTCTACAGACAGTTGATTATGGTTGATTTGGGCTGTTGTTTGTGATGGGACAGTGACAAGGGTTGTCTCTTGTGGGTAAAGCAGAAGTTGAGTGTAAAAAGGACGCTTTCAGGGCTTCACAAATGGGGCAAATGAGTGTATAAGAAGGGGAAGTGGTCTTTGTCTCTGGGGCCAGAAAAAGGAAAAACACACTTTGTTAAAAGCCTGAACTTTGAGCTGGTTTTTAAGTACAAAAAGAAACTCTGTGTTATTTGCTTTTTTTTCAGGCTGGCGACGATCTCCAGATTTTTTTTCTTCGAAGAAGCCGCGAAAACTTCTAAAAGCGGCTAAATATCATTTCCATGCATGGAAAAAGAAACGACGGAGCCTGTTTTTCACAGTTTCATGCAGAGTTATGCACTCAGACGCCAAAGCCAAGTTCTGGTGGGCCCAAAGTCGCCAATTTTATAGTTTAGCTAATTAGTGGCATTTTACAGTTTTCTGCACCTTTAAGCCATCATTTCTGCGGTTACAACGGTTTGGCCAAAGTTAAAATCTCTCCTTCACAATAGGAAACCTGCCAATGTTTGGATTCTTGACACAGAGAAAGATATTTTCCAACAAATGGGCCCATTTCTACAAGCACAGGGAGGATCGTGCTGCAGTTTGTACATCAAAAAAACGGGGAAAAAGAGGAGCAAAACTGGGCCTATGTGTTGAGCCGTTCCTTGTTCCTGAAGATATTTTTGAGAACTGATAAAGCTGTAAAGCTGTAGCCTTTGCAGTTGTCTCCATTTCCATTGTCGTTAAAGCCAGGCATCTCATTGATGAGTGAAACAAGCCCCGCTACATGAGAAAATGGACCAAGATACCAGGGTCTGGACCTAATTGTTGGGCCTTGGGTCTCATCAGCGTTTTATCATAACCAGATGCAGAGAATTCAACGGAAGTAACTCGGTTTAAATGGCCACTGTTTCGCTTAAATTGCTGGTTGGAAAACCCAAACTACATTCTCTGAGCAATCCGAGGCTCTTGCACAGAAAGAAGCGACCAGAAGCTTCGTAATTGGAGGATCTTTGATCCTTCACTTCTTCCACTCCTTGTCAACTTCTGATCTGAAATCAAAAGTGGAGAAGGATCGTCGGTCGTTGGATAATAAACTTGCATCGATGTTGTAGATCGGGCAATCTTGCAACGGTTGCAATTGGACCAAATCTCAGAAACTGCACGAGATCAAAGAGGCCAGAACTTTCTAGAATTCTAGAATTCCTACAAGGAAGAAAGATTTTTCAAATGCACGTATCATTCATTCATCGCCAATCACCAGGCAAACTTGGCAAGTATGGACTTTGGATATCTTCTGACATAGGCCTTTCTCAATTCATCGTAGCATAAGATCAAACAACCAAACGCCATAGCAATGAAGAAGTACTTCACTGGAACTGAGGCAGTACCCAAATTATCCTGGAACCATTTGATGTAGTCAAAGAAGAAAGTGACACTCAAGGCAAAAGCAATGGCAATGAACAGGGCATAGTTGGATGTTTCCTTGTCAAAGATTGGTTTGTGTTGGAAAATACTCAAGTATCTTGTTCTAACAGCCATCAAGTTGAAGAACTGCATGATGACCAATGTGGTGAAGTAAATGGAGGAAGCCGTGTTGTTCAATTTAGTGATCTTTTCAGCACTGTATTCAGCAGGGAAGATACCATATGACAAGGACAACACGTTGAATGGAACACCAAGTTCTTTAAAGAAAGTCAAAGCCATCATACAAGCAGCAAAAGTGAAGTAAGTACCAAAGACCAAGTATGAATGTAAGATCAGGTTTCTATCAGCCAATCTAGCACCTGTGATACTTCTTGGTGGTTTCTCTAACAAGTTCTTCTCTGGAGCTTCATAAGCTAAAGTGATGGCACCTGCACAATCGGTCAAACATGAAATGATAATCATACTGAATGAGGATAATAATTGTGGGAAACCAAAAATGATGTTTAACAAAATAGCCCATAATTCAGCGTAACAACCTGCAGGTAACAAATAGGCAATGGTCTTCTTCAAGTTTTCAAACACCAAACGACCGAATTTCAAAGCCATAACCATTGATGAGAATGAATCCAACAAGATCAAATCAGAAGCCTCTTTGGCAATGTCAGAACCTTCAGCCATGGCAATACCAATATCAGCCTGTCTTAACGAAGGAGCATCATTGACACCATCACCGGTCATACCAACAATGTGGCCTTTCTTTTGGAATTCTTCAACAATACGTAGTTTTTGTTCAGGTGTGGTTCTTGAAAAGACAATCTCACCATAATCAACCAATTGTTCCCATTGATTATCATTCAAATGGTCCAATTTGTCACCAGTGACAGAAATAGCACCTTCTTTGGTGAAATCACGTTCAGATAATGGGATGACAGTCTCTGGGATTGGATAAGTTGGGTCCAAGTTCTCCACTTTCAAGATGTTGTCATGTGTAACAGAGTCAGATAGGATACCACACTTCTTAGCAATGGCAATAGCAGTCAGTTCAAAATCACCAGTGACCATTGAGACTTTGATACCGGCTCTCTTCAGTGTGGAAACAACGTCAAAGATATCGTCTTTTGGTGGATCAGTGATACCGACAAGACCATTCAAGACTAAACCTCTAGTGGAATCATACATCAATTTGTCAAATGCTAGTCTGGATTTGAAGTCAACATCAGCGTATTCAGACTTTGGAATGGCCTTTGAGGCTAACAAAACGACTCTTTGACCGTTCATGGCCCATTTCTTTTGAGTAGCTTGGATGGATTGCAAAACATACTCAGTCAATTCAAGAATGTCACCATTGGCATCTTGATAGAAGTTACATCTTGGTAATAGGATATCTGGAGCACCTTTGATCATGTAGTTGTAAGCAGTAGATTCAGAGTCAACACTTTCAAATAATCTAACCATGAACTTGTTCTTTGAATTGAATGAAACTTCGCCACGTTGGGTCCATTTGGTACTGAAATCAGCCTCATCGATCGATTCACCGAAACGCAAGATGGCTTGATCCGTGGCATTACCATTGATCAATCTTTCGTTGATAGGTTTGTTCATGGTCGTTGGATTGAAAGTGGCAGCGTTACAAAGTTTGGAGATCAACACCATTTGCTTCAAGCCATCACCTAGCATCACTGGTTTAGAATCATCAATCTCTTCATCACCAACACTGTAACTCGTGACAAACATCTTGTTCTTGGTCAAAGTACCGGTCTTGTCTGAACAAATGACACTGGTGGAACCCAAAGTTTCAACAACTGATAATGACTTACACAAGATCTTGTGCTTTCTCATGACACCAGCAGTGATGATCAAACAAGTGGTTAATGCGATTGGTAAGCCTTCAGGGATGAAAGCCACTAAGACAGCGACCAAATCAACAATCAAAACTTCAACAGGGATCCAGTCTGGATAACTCTTTCTTAACCAGGCACCCCATAGGATACAGACCAAGATCACCATGGAAAGGGCGATGGAAACAACCATGAACACGAATCTTAAGATTTCTTTCTGTAATGGAGACAACCCACTCTTTGGTTCTGAGGACAATTTGGCAATTTGACCAAAGACGGTTTCATCACCTGTGGACACGACAACAGCATAACCGGAACCACCAACACAGAAAGTACCTTGTAAACCCAAACATGCAGACTCCAAGTAATTGGAACCTGGCTTATCAGCTTCAATGGTGGCATAGATAGGTTTGGATTCACCTGTTAGAATGGATCTATCAAAGGCGAAATCATTGCCCTGAACGGAGACGAATCTGACATCAGCAGGTAGTCTATCACCGTTTGAAATGAAGATCAAATCACCAGGGACCAAATTCTTTGCGTGTTCAGCGATTTTCAACCCATCACGAATGACATTGACATCATCAGGAAGCATACCGTTGATGGAACTCATAACTCTGGAAGAACTGAAGTCTTGCCAGAAGTTGAAACCGGCTTGTAAGAAGAACACAATGAAAAGAACAACACCAAGGATCAAGTTAGCAATTGCAGGGTTTGGATTACCCAGTGGTTTCCAGGCAACACAGCACAGAATACCACCAACCATTAACAATGAGCCGAACCCACCAAAGAAGTAGATGAACAGTTTCTTAGGCCAGTTTGAGCGTGGTTTGGAATGAACGTTGGCACCGAATCTTTTCAAGTTGTGGTTGAACTGTTCAGTGGTCAAACCTCTGGCTAGATCACTTGACAAAGAACCAGCGATCTCATCAAGAGTCTTGACGTGCCAGGTCTTGTTCTTCAAGGTTTCAGCCTTGGAATCGATCTTGCTCTTGTTGTCAATGATCGAGGCACCATCGATCTTGTAGGACACGGTCTTGAAGATAGGAGGCAGGGCCACAGCAGGTTCGATCTGTCTCTTGGAAAGTGTAGTTTCAATGGATGAGATGCTCAATCTCTTGGATAGAGAAGGACGAGGGCGGTGAGTTCTGGAAGGATCAGCAAAACGGATGGTGTTCTGAGGAGCAGCGGCTTCGACGTCGACCTCGAACGAGGTGGAGGAGTCCCATTTGGACAGTTCTTCTTCCTTGGACATGGCTTAAGGGTGGCGAAAACACAGAAATCAGCTATAACCAGCGCTAAACCGACAGTAAACCGACAACAAAGCACCAAACCAGAGCACCAGAAAAGCAGCGGGCCCAGGCGCCTTTTATACCGTGGCACATCACCGCGTAGCACGATCAAACACTCTGACTTTGCCCAAACTTTGTTGACACCAGCACATCCCTGAGTAATCGTAGGTCTGATTCCCCAAAACGGCGGCGTTCTTCAAAATACGCTTTGGCCAAACATTTTTACGCGTGGAGGAAAAACGAGGAAATCCGCACTCTGCAACAAATTTTTACCACTCTGAAAAAGCGCAGAGCTATGACGTAGTTTCCCAAAGAGAGCGGCAGGGGCCCGTGCTCGCTCGACGGGGCCTCTGCCCAATCAGTGAACTGACAGTGGGCCACCAGGCACAGCCCACACGCGGAGGGCAGCTGGCGGCGAGAGAGGAGTCGGGCAGAAGCCAGCGGAGAAGCCAGAAGAGTCAGAGAGCCACTAATCGCTCTAATCGCTCTAATCTCTCTAATTCGCTGGCAGACGACCAACAACGCAGTCCCTGATCAGTGATTCCTGATTCCTTCGCTGTTGTTCGTTGACCCAGTTACGCGTATTCGCGGCCTTGGCCATAAGCAGCAGGTACGCGAGGAATTCCAGGAAACTGCACTCTGAAAATCAGGAAATAAGCGATTTGGTTTTGTATGGGGGTCCAAAAAATCAGAAATGGAAATTGGGGCTCCTTATTCGATTAATATAGGCCACTGTATGTCACCTTATCGCTTCCGTGCTGTAGAGAGCTATGTTAGCCCCTGTATTGCTTTGGAAAGAATATGATGCTTATGTCATCAGATTTGGATTATTGTGTGGTGCCTACCATCCTTGAAACTTGAAAGAAAAATGAAAATTACACTAGACCATACAGCTATGAACTAACACAAGACACAATTCACTATGCCCGTTCGACTTCATGAAGACAAGTTGACTGAAATCACTAAAGAGCTCATATCTCAGATTCGAGAGGCGGCCGATCCACGGGCACTCGAAATTGATTCTTTCAAGGAGAAGCTTCGAGATTGTTTCATGAGCGCTGCATATTGGGAGCAAGAAGATGACTATGACTACGACTTTGGCGGTGACTATTACAACGACACTCCTGCTCTTGAACCAAATCCTGCAGACAAAGACGCCGAGGGGCTCGAGCCACAACCTCTGACACCTCCAATTCCAACACCTCAATCTCCCACACCTCAATCTCCACAACAACCTCCAGAGGCAGAAGCTGAACAACCTCCAGAGGCAGAAGCTGAACACCTTCCTAAAGCTAGATGATCCAAAACCACCAATTTGAAGCTTCAGTTTCTAGAGCTTTGGGAGTTAATCGGGCAGCGTAGGTGGCACTCTGATCTCAAACGGGGCGCTGGAGAATGAGGAAGGTGAACAGAGGACTCATCACCAAGAGACCTTCAAGTCACTGAGATCCCACACAACTGTAGTGCAATACAAAGAGGGTCGATTCTGGTTTTCTAGAATGACTAGAGTTGTAGACCCAAACGACCGAAGTACTGACTGGATACTTCAGAAAGTCGCTAGAAGAAACTGACGTCTCACATCTTCACCCGTCAAGATCAGAGTTTGACAGGTCTTTCAAAAGCGATGCCTCGAGATAAACAGCGTGCAACCATCTCAGGGTCTATCCCCAGAGCCCTCTCTAGGCCTGGGCCTCTCTAGGCCTGGGCCTCTCATTCTGCGCACCAAGTGGAAACTACTGCACAGTGGTGTCAAAAGCACATAGATCGCATATCTCGATGACGGATCTTCGCTACTAGTGTCTTAGCAGACAAAGGCGATCAGCCACTCCAGAAGCACCCTGGAAGCCGGGAAACACAGACAGCTCCACCAGCGGACGCTACGCCACCGCTGGCAGGCTCCCAGGGAGTCCCAGCCCATGACAACATGCAAAGAACCACCTGTTCAACTGCTTTATCACACAAGAAAATTGCCCAAAATTGAGCCAATCGAAGGACTGAAGCGCAGGTGTTTTGCAGATTTCCGATTAGGAAATTCTGAATTGCGGCCGTATCTCGCCAAAGTGTGGCACTTTTGCCCAATTGGGACGTTACTCCCAACGATTTTCGCACAGATTTCTTAAAACGGACAGATTTTCGCTCTTTAATTTCTTTTTCCGCTTTCGTTTCTGGGGACGATGAAAAACCGTTGAAAAACTTTCTTTTTATTTTGGCGTAAAAAAGTCAAAAATTCCACTTACGAAAAATTGGCTGCATTTGTGGAGTTTTCTGTCTTTCCGTTATCAACAGACGTTTTTGCCCCTGTCTTCCACAGAACAGAGCAGTTCGCCCACCGTTCCAAGGCTTCCAGTGTCACTTTGTCTCAAATTAGTTGCCAACGCAGGCTGGTGCACAGTTGAATTTTGCCGTCCGTGTTTTTTTAAATTAGTTGCATGAAACTTTTTCAGAATCTAAAATCTCACAACTGATTACCCAAACTCTACTCTAAGAGGTCTCACTGTCCATCTCACGGAGGCCCCACTGTCGTTCTCCACTCACAACCGTTTTCACACAGTCGTTCCACTCCCCACATATACAGTCGCTTTCCACTTCTGTCCTCGAGAACTTGCCACATTTGCATACTTTTACACTTTTTGGGGTGATAAATCTGACTTATCGCATTTCAATTTATTTCTGAAAGTTTCCATTTCAGGGAGGTATAAAGACCAAATCACAGCCCACTGTCACACTCCTTCCTCATTCTGTCGAACAAGCAAGCCATTAAGCTATCCATTTCACTGCATATCTACACAACATTCCCACTAATTCAAAGGCTATCATTATCATCAAACCACACTTTTCGAAACCCCACAGGTAGAACAAGCCCAAAAGCCCACTCAAGTTGCACACCCAAGAACGTTAAATGACCCGAAAGGCCAGTCTAAAGAGTGAACTCGAAGTCCTGGACGAGTCTTCAGAGATGTATGACTCCTCCAACGAGCAAATGTCAAACACTGAACCAATGTCATTACAATCAGAATTTACACCGGTCACCACCAGAGAACAAGAGGAACTTGACGAAGAATACGATGTCCCTGAGACTAAAGGCCTATTACCACCTCTTCCCACCTCTTTACCAAAGAATGAAGCTGATTCTGAATCATTGAAAAGTCCACTGACGCCCACAAAGCATAGTAGAGGTCCAAGTTTCCACAAGACTCTTTTCAACTCAACATCCCACCAAAGCATAGCAAGTTTGAATACCCCAAATCAGATAGAAACAGCATTATTAAGCATCAACACCTCACAGTCATTACCATCAGATTCTCAAACTCCATTATCATCGGGTTTCCAATCGCCAAAGAGAACAAAACTCGAGGATAACAACAAAGAGGATCATTTGACTTACTCACCAGCCATCGCTAATGATAAGTTTGAAGTGAGTTTAGATATCCCTATCAATTCAGCCAGTACACCACGTACCATCGAAGAGAAGATTCGTCTTTATGAAAACGTTCAAAGAAAAGAGATGAATGAATTTGACAAGACATTACAAAACTTCAAAAAGAGTGGTTGGATGACTGAAAAGGAATTGAAACAACTAGAGACATCTAAAGTGGAAAACTTTAACAAATGGGAAGCCAAGATAAAAGATCTAAAGATGAGAAAGAAAGCTGCTGCCTCAATCGGTTCTCCTTTTCAAAGTTACAACACTACACCGGGCACTCCATCTTCATACATCTCAGATGACTATTTCAGACAACCAAGAGCCCCGTCAACACCTCCATTAAGCCAACAGTCCTCAGGCCTGTTTGGTTCTCCATCATTACAGAAACTAGAACAAAAGTTCAACTCCATGGAGATGAAAAACAGATTCTAATACCTTCATCAGAGATTCTGACTTAACGAATACGCATACGAGAATAATCATTAATATAGAACATGTCAAATTTATCAATACATCGTAGACATCAGGTATATACATAGATGCATCGTAGACATTATGTAGAGTACACATGCATCAGATCGTTCTAGAACACAATAAGGGCACGAATATCGAACCACCCAGTTGAAGAATCAGGAGATTGCAATCGAGTTTGAAGTTTGTTCATCTCGAGACACCGTCTAATCTGAAACTCTCCCCTATTGTTTGTTTCTTTTTTACGAAACAAGTGCTCATAGTTGTTTAGTGCACGGCTAGTTTCAGATATGGCCACCTCACTAGGAAACCGCTTTCCGTGAGCCTCTGTCTCAAAACTCAAACCTTGTGTGGAGCCCTGCGTCGGAAAGGACTGTTGACAGTGCAAAGCAGCCGTTGCTGTTTGCCATTTGTGTCGATGAGCGGATTTTAAAGATTCTCTGTCACTACTGCATTATCATGCCTACAAATGACACACAGGATCTGGCAATTTCACAGTGCTTGTATAATCAGCTCAAAACCCAAAGTTCTCTGTCAAGGTAAAACAGCTCTCTCACTTATAAATACACAACATCGCCATTTTTACTCCCCCTTTTCTCCAAAAACTCGCTAATCACCTTATCACCGTAACTGTGGAGACAATCATCGAGATTTTTTTGACGTGCCTTATCAAAAGTGTCTCCGAGCCAGCCATCTCAAACATAAATTGTGACAAAAATTGCATAATCTGGGGGGACCGTTTGATCCACTTGAAATTGGGGAGTTGTGATATAAAGAAGGAGACTGTTCGTTTTCTACCAGAAGTACTACGAATTGAGTGTTATCAGAAGAACGTTGAAAGAGAGAGATAAATTCAGGGGGAATAAGCTAATTACTGCCTTGATTGCTTTCATAACTTACTGATTCCCACGATGAGAGAATATCAAGACCCACCATTATCACCACCGAAGCACATCCTGAAGCGTCTGACTCCAGTGAAACCGAAATCACCAAGACCTGCCCCTGAGAGAAGGAAACCCACACCGCCAAAGAAGAGAACACTGTCTGCTTCAGAAGTCCTTGATAAAGTCTCAAAGTTCAGAAAGGATCACCAAGATGAAATCACGAGGAGGAAATTAGAGATTGCTAAAGAGTTGGATAATGCTGAAAGAAAGAGAAAAGCCAAGTTGGCACAGGTTAGTGAACGTGCCAGAAAGTTCAATGAGAATGACAAGATTTGGAACAGGTTCAAAGTGAAGGCCGATGTCCCTAATGATGATGATCTCAAGACTCCTGAGCCAATCATGGACAATGATTCAGTTATCGAGGAGGCAACTGTCAATTTACCAACCACCGCTACAGTGGAATCTGATGCTATAACTGTCATTGTTAAGCACATCACAAAGTTCCTTCGTAAGAGAAGATGTTTGAACATTCCATTTTTGAAGAAGACCACCGAAGAACATCTATACGGGCTATCTTATGACGAGGTATTTAAAGCCACCACATCACCATTGTTTGGTCTCAAGGTTAGATCTGCTCTGTTGTTACTGAGAGCGCCTGGGAACTATAAAAGTGTCAAGTATCCAGTTGAGAACATTATCAAATCTGCATTACTATACTTATCATCTGCTACAAATCATGAAGGGAATGAGAAGTTGCATTCTGCTAAGCTAGGCAAAGATGCAGTGAAGAATTTTGGAGGTTATGCATTACCACATTTTACAGAGTATCACTATCATGACGATTCCTTCTACAACTACTTGACTTCCAGATTCTTAAGACAGTGCTTCAAGTTGTTGAACCATTTCAAATACGTTGTGAACTATGGTTTCGAACTGTATGGTGCTGATCATTTGAAGTTTTTGAAACACTGGAGAAGGTTCAACGATTTAATGAACTTGTTCAACGTGTATCATTCACATAGATTGTTATTGATCGGATTGGCTGCTGTTGATGACTGTGAATCACACATGGCTTTGAATACCACTGCTGGGATCAGCAATGACTCTCACCTGGTTTCCAAATTTGAAGACTTACAGAACCAAGCTGCACGTATCAGAAACTCTAGTGTTTTCTACAGAAGTCGCTATAAGGACAAAAGAAACCATTGGTTCACTGCATTAGAGTCTTTGAAGGAAAAGGTTGAAAAGCTCTATTCTCAATTCATCCATTATGAATCAAATGCTCCTCAAGACTACACAGAAGTTGTTATTCCACTAATGTTTAGCCCATTGGCTTGGAGAACGTTTAGATTATACGACTTGCTGGACAAGTTCAATGAGAAGCATGTCTTGAGAACAGGGGTCAGGAGTTCTTTCAAAGATGATTTCTTGATTGAGAGAAACATGGCAAGGGCCGGGATTAAGACATTCAGAGAACACATTGAGGATTATGATGGGCCTAGAAGTTTGAAAGTCATGAACAACATGCTTATTACAATCGGTTGTTTCAAGCTCAGCCAATCAGAGAAAGACACCATCAAGGATTACCATGATCCAGAATACATTGAGAAGTCCCTGTTGATCTTTAGAAGCCTCACCAAAGTTGAGTGCAGAATTACCAATGACTTACAGTCATACTTCCACACTTGGAGAATCTTGATGAATTCATACACTAATTATTGGGTTAACAGATGCTCCGAAACGGCCAAAGATCTGGTGGAGTTTGAGATGAAGGTATTCTATTGCAACTTATACAGACGTTACATGTCACCAGAAGATTTGATTGCTGAGAATGATCTAAGGATATACATCCCACCAAGAAGAGTTGATATCAGATTGTCAGTTGTGGAGTTTGCCGTTAAGAAATTGAGAATGGGTGAAGGTTTTTTGTGTTTCAAGACCTTTGAAGTTGTTAGACCTGAATTGGAGAAGACATTTGAGGCATTAAAGGATTACGACGATTCATTGATGACACTGTGGTGTCTTTCTGATGAAAAAGACTTTAAAAAGGGGTTGACACTTGCCTATATGCTAGTTGACTCTCCACAGGTGATTGCCTCATTGGATCATTTCAAGTTATTGATAGACGTCAACTTCCAGTGTTACAAAGACTTTTATCAATTGCTGGAATATAAGGATTGAAAGAGGCTCATAGATATGCATGGGATCCAAATTTAACTATAGACATTTTGCATTTTTGGAAACATCACCAATGACGTAGTGTGTGTGCTATTTACTTCTCGTAAAAGGCGTACCAGGGAACGTACAACTCTCAGTACCTGTAGGCCTGGGCCCTGTACGAATTATCCGATAACTCGTAATACAAGAGTAATGGGCATTTGGGAGACACCACAATGAACCACGGTTCAAACTACCTTGAACTTGAGCTGATCCATGGTTGATGGTCCAAGTGGTCCCCGATTTACGGTCTTTGTTGCGCTGAAGATCCCAGGTGATGGAAAACAAAGTCCAGAACCAGATCCCAGGGGTAATTTCGGCGATTGAAATCAGCAGGGACTTCGTTCAGGTTTCAGCCGCAAAGCACCTAGAAGCAAGAGCGGGCGTATAGCTGAGCAGCCTCGTTCATTCCCGACTTCGTAACTGTTAAAACTCCACAGTTTGTATGGTCATCTCAGGGGGTTGACGCCGATCTACTGACTTGTTCCTTAGTAAAGTTTTTTTTGTTAGTGAAATTTTGGCTGCATGCAGCCCGAATTGTTGGAAGCCGAATTTGTTTGTGGTTGTGGTCAAGGGCTTAGAAAGTACACGCCGCGAAACTGGGCTTTGAACACCGAAACAGAGTTGCCAGTCACCAGTTGGCCGAGGCGCCGTGGCCTTCTAAAATTAGACGCTGCACACAAGTCGGCTCTTGCAGACACGCGCCGACGAGGACTAGGGAGGGGACATAAGAGCAAAGATTCCGGTGTCTCGTCCCTGGGACCTTACAGTCAGACCCACTCATGCCAGTCTCTTCGGTGCCCCCAGTGAGACCCAACCAAATGCCTAGCCCTAGCCTAGACTAGGCCAAGTCCACAAAGCCAAGTGACAAGACCTAGGTTCAAGGGGTCTGATTTATGGGGCTGAAAGTTTGAAATCCCTTTTGCTGCACATTCAGGTATGATTCTGGCGTATGGCTGCAGGTTCTGCGTAGCTCTGCAAGAATCATCCGCGGGATTCCAATTTGGCTGGCGGTAAGCCGCCAATTGGAGTTTTTCGCTCCCTCTATAAAACAAGTTCAATTGCCGATTTCACGCCTCGCCCCAAACACATATACGTTTGTTTTAGAAGGAGTCCCCATCTACAGAGCTTTATTCGGTGTCGTCCAAATACCATTGGCACATCGCTCCACCATCAACGCTGTACCCTCTTGAGAACACAGGTACCTTTTTATCCCAAGTTTCACAGTCATTGTTTAGCCCTTGTTGGACCCTTTTGAGAAACCAACAACAGCAGCTAGCCATAGCCCACACTGACAATGACCATAATTCCCCCAGGCGCCTCGGCTCCTTCTGTCACCGGCTCTACTGGTTCCAAGAGACCAGTTGCTAAGCACGCCTGTCTGGCCTGCCGTGAGAAGAAGGTCAAATGTGACGGTGAACTGCCCACTCAGACAGCAGCAAAGGGCGGTGAGATTCAGCACCAGCGCTGCACCAATTGCAAGGTCCTAGCCATTGACTGTGTGTTTGTGCCTTCACAGAGAGGCGGGAGAAGAAAGAGAGACAACAGCAGCGGCGGTAACGTTGGCAGCAGCTCCAACAGACCATCGTACAAAGATCAACAAAATCCTAAATATGGCCACAGACCTTCCATCACGCCTTCTTACCAGGCTGCCAAACAGTCCAGAACCACCTCATACGACGAGTCCATTCCAATTTCCCCTACGCACTCAAGATACTCAGAAGCCGCTGAGCCTCCAAACATCGGCTCCACGGCCACTTCTCCCTTCTACAACAACGGTGGTCACTCTCCAATACTGGCACCAAGAGAAAGAGAGTCCAACCAGAACACGTACTTGCACGAGAAGGTGCGCCAATTGCAACGCGAAGCCGCTAGCATCCAATCACAGTTGTCTGCCGGTAATGAATCCACTTACTCCAGCAGTGATTTCTACTCAAACCGTCGCCATTCCAAGACCAACGAATCTGAATCCACTTTTGGTCGTCCATTCAGAGACCATGCCAACTCTCCACCACCACCTCCTGGCCCTGGTGTCCCTGGCCCATACTGGGAAGATCCTCACGGTGACTACCATCGCCGCCACCAACACCCTCACAGTCCACCACCTCCTCCTCCACCTGGTCCTAATGGCTTTGACGGTGGCCGTCACCATCCACCTCCTCCTCCACACATGCAAGGCCATCATCCACCTTCACCTCCAGGACACCATGGTCCACCTCCTCCGCCACCTGGCCACCACGGTCCTCCACCACCTCATCCATACGGCCATCCATTTCATCCTCCTCCACCTCCTCCAGGCCCTCATGGCTACCACCCATACGCTCATCATTTCCCTCCTCCTCCGCCGCCACCACCAGGTCAATCAGGCCCACTTCCACCACCTCCAAACTTTGAGGAAGAAGAAGTCCATTCTAGAAAGACAAAGAGAGGCTATTCTTCTGAAGTTGACAAGTTCAGTCTTCCAAAGCTATCCAAGCCTGCCAACGTCATCAAGATCTCCGATGCTGAACTAGACATGTTTGACCTACCAAACTGGAGCACAACTTGTACTTTGATTGACTTGTATTACAGATACATCCACCCTTCGAGAACCTTCTTACCACCAAAGCATCGTTTGATCTACCAAATTCAAATCAGACAAGATGCCTCATTGCTACATGCCATGTTCTCATGTTCTTCAAGATTTGCTTCTGCAAGTGCCATTCCAAATCCAAACTTGAGAGATCCTCAACATTGGTACTTCTTAGCTGAAAAATACTGGGATTTGTTGAGTCTTGAAAACTCATTGCAAGCTCTGGTGTTATTAATGGGTGCTCTTGGTCCAGGTGGTTACATCCAACAATCAATTGAAGGTTCTGAACGTTTCAACAAACTCTTGAGAGTCAACTACGTCCTACCAACTCTGAAAATCAATGATTGGAGTGAGTTTGCTGAAGTTGCCACTAAGAGACAAGTTATTCGTTATGAAGACATGGTCAGAACTATTTGGTCATCTTGGAAGCTCAATGTGTTGATTAGAATCAATCGTGGGTTCCCATTCTCAAGAATCTCCAACAACCTGTTGCACTTCCTACCTGACTTGTCATTCCCATCTTCTGATTCCCACTTCAACTTGAATTTGTCAATCTTTGACTCCAATGACAACGCCGTGTTGAAATCTTTACACTACAAGGACTACAGTGCTATCCAGGAAGAATTGAAAAAGGCTGAACATGATCCATCTTTATTCAAGAACTTCAATGATTTCACTCTACAAATCATTGCCATTAAGCAAATGGAAGATATCATGGATTCAATCTCACTGGGTTACCTGAACTCCACTACCTGTGCTAACTTCAACAACAAGATTGAGTTTATTGAACAAGTGGTGAACTCTTCACTATACCAGATCTCCCACATTAAGAAGAAGATGGTGATTCTTTCAATCTCAAGAATATTCTCCTTGTTCATCTTGAATGTTGCTAAGTTGGTGATCAATGTCTCACAATGTGCCCAGATCCTATTGATTAAACCTCATGAAACTGGCTCCAACTCTGACCCAGATGACGTCTTCAACTCGTTGTATGAGTCCAAATTGGAAGACATCCATGAAGCTTGTCTGAACTTGACTCCAGACCAACTCTACAACTATGTCTATGCCTTCACTGCTGCTTTAGAATCTGTTAGATTGATTGAAATTGGCCATGGTATCATTCCAGAAGTCTCCCAATCAAGTGTCCCTGTCCAAGTCATCGGTGGTCCTTTGAACTTTGCTCCAGCTTCAGAAATTTCCTCCTTGAAGTCTCATGAAAACTGGTGGACTGATGCCATTCAAGAACCTGGTAAGACCATGCCAGCTCAAGCTCAAACTTTCAATGAATTCCCAGATGTTTGGTTACAATACCCAATCTCATCCATCGTTGTGATTGCCAATGCCTTGACTGTGCTATCTTCTTCAGTTGTCTTGACCAAGATCTTGAAAGTCAAAGAACTGGGCTCTTCAAAACCTGGTTTCAAAGACGTTGAGTTCATTGTTGACAATGGTAAGAAGATTATCCCAGCTCAATTAGAAGAAGGTGTTTACAACTTATTCAAGAAGAACTTCAACATTGCTGACCTGAAGAACAAAGCTGCCCTGATTTCAAGATACATTCAAGCCCATGGTAGATTCTGGCCATATGTTGAAAGCATCTCCAACCAAAGTGAAGCTATTATCAACTATGTTGATGATGTCATCTCAAGAATGAACTGAAGAAGCTATTAGAGAGTTAATACTTTGTATGATTTAATGATTAATGTGTTATTTACTTCTTACAAGTTACTTGAATTTTCTCGCTTAAGCTCGAAAACTGGCGCCGGGTGTTAGGTTAATGCTTAATCCTACGTCGACGTACGTAAATAAGGGAATTTCATCGCATTAAATATATTAATGAATTACGCACCAGCATCGATTACCCGTTGTAAAAACATATAGTGCCGCCCTCGACTCTCTTACGCTGCCTCATGAATTCTCATGATCAGGTGTGGTTGAAATTATCAATTGAATATGGCACAGCATCATGAAAGTATCATCGCCAGCAGTATTACGAGTACTCCAGATACCCAATTTCTGAGCTAGTCACTGATGGTTGTTACAATACGATATGCCTGTTCCCTTCTAATAGCCTTTCCCCATACCTTTTGAATACCTTTTGTAATTCCGTGGTTCCTTAGCATATAAAGAGCCACAGGGACTGCAGACTCTTTAAGGGGAGCTTAGCAGCCTGTGACAGCATTCGATCAATGTGGTTTTCAAACAGGTGGGGCCCCTGCCTCAAAGTTGTTGGGAGCCTTCATCTCATGGTCGTAGGAACGGCCAAGTAACTGCAAGCCATCAGCGCCATCGGAGTGTCGAGATAGTGTTGCCATGAGGATGAGGATACATTAAAGAAATGATGCTTATAACAGACTGTCGGGAGTCTAAGCTAAAATGTTGATGGAATTTGGAAGAAGAGACTGACAAAAAGAAGCAGGTGAAGCTAGGGTGGGAGCAGACGAAGCTCTTTAATAGCGATTTTCCAAGCGCTCTAGCACGGTCAGTTCAAGAGATGAGACAAAAAAGATGCCATTTTTGGCACTAAATTAAACCAATCATTCTCTACAGCATGGTGATATTCTAGTTTTTCCTACAGTGCTGCAATACCACTTTAGCGTTGAATTATTAAGGTAGTAATATTAGTAATAATAATAACTTGTCGTAGTTTTACAGCCAAAGGTCTTTTAGCTATATATACGTATTCATCAAAGTCTCAACGTCAAGTAGAGTTCTCTATTTAATTTACATACCATCCAAGTAGCTTTCATAACCGATAGTTTCCAACTTATCAGCTTTACCTAGCACTTCTTCCTCTTGCTTCAACAAGTAGTTTTGCATTTCAGTCATGTACTTGCTGTCATTGATACCCAAGATTCTGATAGCCAACAGAGCAGCATTGGTGGCGTTGTTAATGGCAACAGTGGCAACAGGGATACCACGAGGCATTTGTACTATTGAGTGTAGTGAATCAACACCATCCAATGATGAACCTTTCACTGGGACACCAATGACAGGTAATGGGGTCATGGCAGCAACCATACCTGGTAGATGAGCAGCACCACCAGCACCGGCAATGATGGCCTTGATACCTCTTTGAGAAGCTTCAATGGCGTATTTGGACATTCTGTGTGGAGTTCTGTGGGCTGAGACAATGGTGACTTCAAATGGAACATTGAATTTCTTTAAGATGTCGGCACCTTTGGCCATGACAGGCAAGTCTGAATCAGAGCCCATGATAATACCAACGATTGGCTTTTGCTTGGTTTCTGGATCAGATGTTTCTAGAGTCTTGGATTCGCCAATGATGTAGGCTAAACGGCGCTCAGCTTCGCCCATAGAACTGCTGACAATATTGATATGGCCCATCTTTCTTGCAAGTCTGGTGGATTTACCATATAGGTAGACAGAGGCACCAGGAGTTTCTAAAGTACGTCTGCAAGCTTCTAATTCACCATTTGGTTCTTTGGTACCTAACACGTTCAACATGATGGCATTGGTGTTTGAAGTGGATAATTGGGTGAAGTTCTTTGGTAGTGGTAGGTTGGCAACAGCCCTGATATGAGCTTCGAATTGTGAAGTGACACATGCGTCAATGGTGTAATGGCCTGAGTTGTGTGGTCTTGGGGCGATTTCGTTGACTAGTAGTTCACCGTTGCCTAATAGGAACATTTCAACACCAAAGATACCGGCACCTGGGAATGTCTTGACGGCGTTTTGAGCTAAGATCTTGGCTTTCAATTGGACAGAGTCTGGAACTCTAGCTGGGGCGTAGACCAAGTGACAAATGTTGTTCTCATGAATGGTTTCAACGGTTGGGTAGGCAAAGACTTCACCGTCAATGGATCTAACAACCATAACAGCCAGTTCTTTCACGAATGGGGCGAACTTTTCAGCATATAGTGGACGGTCATGTAAGACTTGTAAAGCTTCTTTGACATCGTCTTTAGACTTGACAACGTAGTTACCACGACCATCGTAGGCTAAAGTTCTCGATTTCAACAAGTATGGGTAACCGTAGCTTTCACCAACTTTCAATAGAGCTTCTTCGGTGTTTTCAACGTCAATTGATTCAGCAACTTCAATCCCGTGTTCGATGAAATGTAGCTTTTGTCTGTATTTGTCCTGGATCAGTTTGATGGTTTCTGGTAATGGGTAGACCTTGACATTAGTAGATTTAGCAACTTGGGCAAGGGCATCAGCATCCACGTGTTCAATCTCAACGGTCAAAACGTCACATTTAGCAGCTAGTTCAGCAATCTTCTTAGCATCGTTGAAAGAACCGTCAACGTGGTCGTCTAGGGCATTGATCTGTTTAGCTGGGGAGTTTGGGGCGTCCAATAAGATGGTCTTAATGTTCAAACGGTGGGCAGCTTCAACAAGCATACGGCCTAATTGGCCACCACCTAGGATACCGATCACTTGAGAGTCCATTTTCGAGAGCAGAGTCTGTGCTTTGTTTCTCCTGGAGAATTACCACTGGTTCAAGAAGCAATTTTCAGGCACTTTTGACTTTTTTTGTGTCTCATTCATGAAGCTCATCTTATCAAAAAAATCCGAGTCAGAAAACTTACGTAATCTCTGGCGATGTGATTACATAAACAGGTGCTTACGTCATCGATCTCGAGCAAAGGCCGAAACAGGCAAAAGGTAAACAAAAGGCTGCATACGTACACAAGAATCCAGAAAGTGACAGAAAAATATTCACGGGGACGATCAAGAACTAAATTCTTGAGAAGAACAAAGAAAAGGGTTCTCAGGTGCAGTTCGGCTCCCTTTTCCATCAGAAGACATGTCCAATTCCCCACGTTTGGATGAAGAGTACGAAGTGCTCGAGCTCATTGGAAGAGGCTCCTTCGGTTGCGTTAGAAAAGTGAAGAGAATAAGAGATGGGAAAGTATGTTAACCAGTGTCTAAGTATCTTCATGAAGTGTTACTAACTTAGAAATCAGTTCTTAGTCCGTAAGGAAATCCCATACGGCCATATGAATCCTAAAGAAAGATCTCAATTGGTAGCTGAGTTCAGAATCCTAAGTGAGCTAAACCATCCGAATATTGTCCAATACGTCCATCATGATCACATACCTGAGCAGCATATGCTATTCCTTTACATGGAGTACTGTGATGGTGGTGACTTGTCAAGAATAATGAAGAGTTACAAACAGAGCAACGAATATCTACCAGAGGGCATCATTTGGAACATCTTTACCCAGATCTTGATGGCTTTGTACAGATGTCACTATGGTGTCAATTCCCCGCTAGTCACTAACATCTACGAAGATATGGACTATCCACAAACTTCAGATTCCACAAGAGTTATCATCCATAGGGATATCAAACCTGACAACATCTTCTTAGCCAATGGGAGCTTCAAACTTGGTGATTTTGGGTTGGCCAAGTCCTTGAACCAAGAAGCTGAGTTTGCCACAACCTGTGTTGGGACTCCATACTACATGTCACCGGAAGTTCTGCTGGATAAGCCATATTCTCCACTGTGTGATATCTGGTCATTAGGCTGTGTCATTTATGAACTGTGTGCACTACATCCACCTTTCCAAGCTAAAACACATTTGCATTTACAAGAAAAGATCCAATATGGTTCATACCCGGATATCCCAAAGCATTACTCCTCATCATTAAGAAGAATCATCAATTGTTGCATACAGGTTGACTTAAACAAGCGTGCTTCCACGTTTGACCTATTGCAGGATTTGAACTTCAAGATCCAGATGAAGGACTTACAACTAACGAATTATGAACTAAACTTGAAGAAGTTTGAAACTGAGCTTCTGGCCAAGGAGCAAGAGTTGACCAAGGCTAAGCAATCCATGAATGAAATCTTGAATAACAATCGTGCTTTGATGGAACAAGAGCTGGAGGAAACCAGAATTCACTATCAAAACGAATTCAATTACGTTGTCGAAAAAGAAGTCAACAAGAGATTGAAACAATACTCCAACGGAGGTTCCCGCTCTCCAACCAAGCCTTCAACGCAGTTATACCATGGCACTTCAGAATATCAACAAGCATCTTCTCCAAACAACAAACAGCTAAAGGGCCCCAGAGATAGAGAATATGAAACTCCATTTAAGGCTCAATCGAGAAGACCATTGCAATTGATCAGTGATGAACCTGCCACGAGTAAGAAGTATGCTAAGCAAGCCACTCCAAACAATGGATTTGCCGTTCCAAAGACCAATCATTTATTGACTAAGAACGCAAAACTGTTTGAACAAGCAAGAGTGGTCGATGATAACGTTGGGTTGCCTAGTCCATTCTTAAGAAAGTTTAACAATGATTGGATCTGATCGTTCGATTTGGGATGAACGATTTTTTGCATTAGGTGTATTGTGTCAGGGTTTTTGGTTTCGTTTGGTTTTGATCTAGTTCTTTTCTCTTTATATTTTATGACTTACATTCAATGAACAATGGTGATACTGGTAAGATACGTAGTTTTCTATTCTCATAATGTACATTTCACATGATCCAATCAATGGATTATCTTTTCTTCTCTAAACACAACTATTCCCATTTTTGACCAGTGATTGATTCATAGGCTTCAATGTATTTCTCCTTTGATTTCTCAGCAATCTCTTCGGTCATACTGACACCTTCCTTACCGTTCAAACCATTAGAGGTTAACCAGTCTCTCAAAAATTGCTTGTCGTAAGAATCTTGACCTTTACCGATTTCATAGGTCTTGGCATTCCAGAATCTGGATGAATCTGGAGTTAGAACTTCATCAACTAAGACTAACTCACCTTCTTCAGTCAAACCAAATTCGAATTTAGTGTCAGCAATAATGATACCCTTCTCCTTAGCGTATTCTTTAGCCTTGGAATATAGTTCAATAGATAGTTCACCAACTTTGTGAGCTAATTCTTTACCAACAATCTTTTCGGCTTGTTCAATTGAGATGTTTTCATCATGTTCACCTTGCTCAGCTTTGGTGGATGGAGTGAAGATAGCGGTTGGGAATTCTTGTGATTCTTGTAAACCTTCTGGAGCTTTGACACCATGAACGGTACCGGTCTTTTTGTATTCCTTCCAAGCAGAACCAGTGATGTAGCCTCTGACAATGGCTTCTAGTGGAACCAATTTGTACTTATGAACTAGCAAAGAACGACCTTCTAATTGTGATTTGTATTTTGGCTCTGATAGTTGAGCTGGTAAGTGCTTGAAGATGTCGTCAGTTTCAACAATGTGGGTCTTGGTGTACTTCTTCAAGAAGTCAAACCAGAATATGGACAATTTGGTTAGCAATTGGCCCTTTTGTGGGATACCGTTCTCCATGATGACATCGTAGGCTGAGATTCTATCGGTAGCGACAAACAGAAGGGTTTGGGCATCGACTTCGTAGATGTCTCTGACTTTCCCACGGGCAATCAAAGGAAGAATACCGTCCAAGTTGGTGGATGTGATGGCTGACATTGTGTGTGATCGAGTATGAGCTGAACTGGGGCAAATTGGTGGTTATTAGCCAACTTTTTTCGATTGTGTCCTTGATTTTTGCGTCAAAATTAGATATCGATTTCCATACAATTTTTTCTGACTCTAACAAAAAATGACTTCGGACAAAAAAAGAGAAAGCTGTACACGTTTCCAGAAAACAGCACGGTAAACTGGGTCAACAAGAGGATATAGCAAACGAAAATGTCTCAAACAGGTAAACGTGTACCAATTCTTAACACTGGAAGCAAAAAAAATTGCAAAAAGAAATCTTCCGATACGGGGAGTCGAACCCCGGTCTGCTCGGTGAAAGCGAACCGTGCTAGCCGTTACACTATATCGGATTATTTTGTGAAAGAATGCATTTTTTGAGGACCGGCCTGTGAGAAGCTGATTACGTAATCAAAATTGGCTGAAAGTGATATAAACTACCCATTATGAACTTCAGCGAAGAGAAGACGGACTACGACCTTTGCTACTCATTGATTCTACACATTTAGAAAGGTATCAGAAAGTCTGATACCGAGTACCGTTGTAATAAAGTCAATATTTCGACATTTTTTGTTCCACTTATATGAAAAGTGACACAAAATAGCCACAAACCTAATTGTGGGTTTACACAAAGATGGAGAGCGTGAGGGGGGCTGTTTCGCTTCCCAACTTTCAAATTTAGCTGCATCTACAGATACTCACCCGTTAGTCTGTAAGGCTTTATGCATCTATTAGAGTGACTCTAGAAGTCCATCTAAGCTCTCTAACTCGTTCTCTTCAACAGCCTTTCTCTTTTCGTCAGTAATCAAAGACAAATCGTCGGCAAAGTGGTCTCTATATCCCTTGATAACTGTTTTCAATCTCTGTAGGTCTACCAACTTCTCAGATTTGATCTTAGATCGTAGACTCTCATCTTCGACAAGCAGCCAGGCCTTTATCAAATTAATCTTCTGGACAGTCTCCAGACCTTCACTGACTGAGGCGAAGTATTCATCGTTATTCCAATTCTCACCTTCATATGTGTCATCCCAATGAATCTGCGTCGGTTTGAAATGAGATTCGATCTCGTTCAACAGTCTCAAATTTTTGAAATTCTTATCTGTAAGCTTAGCAATGAAACGAAGTCTTTCTGTTGAACCAAATGGCAAAAGGGCAGCTAATCTTGCTAGATATCTAACAGATCTATGCAAATCATCTTGGTCATCAAGCTTCTTGGTATAGTTGAAGATATGCTTCAGGAAGTGATTAGATTTGATAGTCTTCTCTGCGAATTTCAAATGGATGCTCTCATTGAACCAGTCCTCAATCAAATGAATGGTTAGATCGATATAGATCCTAATTCCGACTTTGTTTCCTGTCTCTAGCAGCTTTGTGATTAGTTCAAACCCTTCGTAGCGCAAGAAAGTCTGTGTGGTTTCCTCAACTCCAAGAAAGACCCCCAACAGGTAGGCAACAGCTTCCACATAAGTTTCTGATCTCTTAGATTCCAGCGACCGATATTTGTTGATCTGAACCAGAAGTGTGTCTATAATCTGTGGGAAATTGACAATGTATGTTCTTGGGTCAATAGCAGCTACCCTGTATACCAAGTCTACTATTGTTTCACTGTGGTCAATGTTATCTGATTTGATGATCTCATTCAAGATGGTGAACAGGTTTTCGTTGTTGATAAGATACTTTACCAGCTCCTTGTGTGATTGATACTTGGTTAGACTGTCCAATGCTTCGAATTCAGGGCGTGGTGATTCTGGATCTTTACCGTAGTGCAACTTCATTATCAATTCGTCAATATGATTATCAATGATATATTTCAAGAACTTCTCCTGGTCAGCTAGGTATTCCGGATCAAATAGCTCAATAAACAGTTGAGCTAATGAGTCTGTGATCTGTTCATTTGGATGGCTGAATAAGTCGACTAGTAAATCACCTGCAATGTCAACCAGCTCATCAAAGAGTGGTGTTTCCGACTGTGTGATGTTGCAGAGCTCAATCAAAAGCTTGTCAAGCTTCTCCTCTGATTCAAGAAACTTGAGTGGTTCATCAGCGTGTTTGGCTCGTAGCCTGGTGTTCTCCTGGTGTATAGATCTGAGTTGTGTAATTGTTGTCTTGAGCCATTTGGAGTCTATGGGCGTAAAAGAGTCAGCAGCGTTGACGTACTCGTTAATTTCCGCCTGAGTGACGTTCTGGAAGATGTGTTAGTAGTGGTTCTTCTTCTATGTGGCTAGTTCTACTCACTTTATCGGTCATTGACGTTGAGTGGGAGCCCTTCTTGAGTGTTTTGTGTTTGTTCGTAGTGACTTTTAGTTTTTGTGACTTCAAAAACAGAAATCTCAGAGAACAAACCTTTAGGTAAAAACGCCACTCAAATGTCCCTGAAAACGCTGAATTCGCCACTGCTGACAAGGGTATTCCACATTAGCGCCCCCAAGACCAGTCCCATTCTCATCTTCATCCCAGGAAACCCCGGATTCATCGAGTACTACACCCGTTATTTGAAGCTGCTATCCAAATCAACAGGCTACGAGGTTCTAGGTATATCACATGCTGGGTTTGCCGGTGATGACGACAAGAGATACACACTACAGGAACAGATTGACCACAAAGTTGAGGTGATCAGAGGTTTTGTTGGTGAAGATAGAGAAATTTACATAATGGGCCATTCTGTAGGCTCCTGGATCATGCAGAGAGTCATAGATGCCACTCCAGAGTTGAATTACAAGTTCATTGGGTTCATAACGCCCACCATCATCGACATACATAAGTCTAAGAAGGGCTCAGTGCTCCATCCTCTAGTGAAATACACTCCGTGGTTTATCAGACTCGTTGCCGCATTGCCTAAAGTTGTCAAGATTTTACCTGGCAGAATTGTTGATAAGATGCTAGGTATTGCCATCAATACTGACTTTGATGCTGCTAAGAACATTACAAAAGAATTCGTGAAGAGTCCAGATATGGTCTCACAAAGTTTGACTTTGGCAAGTGAAGAAATGCTAACTATTCAATCTGATTGGGAATACCATAAGAAGTTCCTAGAAGGTAATGAAGATGTGAATAAGTGGTTCTTCTTAGCTAAAGGTGACCATTGGGTCAGCGATGAAACGTCTTTGAATATTGAGAAGTCATTAGAGCTAGTGAAGAATGTCAGCATCGGTAAAGACAGTGACATTAGACATAGTTTCTGTATCAGTCAAAGTGAAAGGTTCGCAGAGATTACGCTAGAAGCTTTCAAGTCATTCAATTCATAGATCATTATATATTATTTATTATCATGCATTCTGAGAGTGTAAATCTTCAGTTAAGTCGAATTCATATATAGTGTAAGTTGGTTCTTCATTCAAATCATCACTTGAATGTAAGTTTCTTTCGATGTATGACAAGTGGTGGTGTTTGTCAACCAAGATCACAGTTTGGGTACGAGTTCCATAGTATTTACCTGCAAAGGCATTGTTTCTGTTATAGTCACGAACAGACAATGGTGGAATAAAGATGGAGTTCTTGATCTTTTCAAAGTTAGCTTGATAGTCATCGGTGATGTTGTCCAAAGTGTTGTGTGACAAAAGATCGAACAGCTTGTTGACAAACTCGTTCTTTGAAGTAGGGCTTTCATTATATGATTCTGTAACCTCTTTTAGCAGAGTCTCACCAATTCTGACTTTCTCCCAAGGCTCATCAAACGATGAGTTGGAAAGACCGTGATATTCAGGCTTTGTGGAGAAGATCTTGAAATCAGCATCGTTCTTATTGGAGATGATGTCGTATCTGTTCTTCAACAGGTCACCAAACAATAGGCTGAACCCGCCAATCTTAGACAGTAGCTTTTCATCGCCGTACTTCAACACCAATTCAGTCAAGTATTCGTTCCTCGTGGACGCGTTTGAGGTGACATAGTCCAAAGGCAAGACGCCCCTTGAGATCGGGTTAATGTGGTCCTTGATACCCTCTCTGAAATTGACCAAGATGGCAAACTTCTTTAAGGTAGGGTTCAGTGCTAGCCATGTACCGTGGTCCGAGCGGGCCATGTCCAAAGGTGATAAGATCTCATGGTTGTTGTAAGGGTGTTTGGTGACCTGCTGTGTGGCTCTCTTGAAGTACTCGTCTCTGTTGGACACGAGCACGAAGGGGAAGTCGCTGTTGGCATTGGTTGTGAGGAGGATGCACATTCTTGCAGTGGCAGTAGCAGCAGTATGTTTTAGTAGGTGGCAAAGTCTGGTGTGTTTGTTTCGAGGCTGACAAAAGAAGGGGGAAGCTCTCGAATCACAACTTTATCTGATGGGGAGGAAGCTGAGGCTAGAAAGTGTCACAAAGGGAAATTAAGGGCAGGATGACTGTTTGCCACTATTCAGTATGACTTGGTGGCTGTGCAGAGCGGAAATGGGTGGCAGACAAACAATCTGGCTGCTTTTCTGGGGTAAAAGTGCAAAACCTTAAAATTAACCTAGCTCAAATTTCTATTGTTTCGCGAATTGGCGGTAAGGGCACTCACCAATAGACAATAGACAATAGACAATAGACAATAGACATTGGATATTAGGCAGGATACAGCACACAGTGAGAGATCTGAAATTTCATCATTAGCACTGTTTAGCGGTTTCCTTTCCTATAAAGTACTCGTGCTTCAATTGCTTGGTTAGCCTAGCGGTAGGTAGCATATCGAAGAGCTTTGGTTCAAGCGGCGAAGTCAATCTCATACAGCCGAACACTTTGGACTGGGGTTTCATCAAACCTAGCAACTTTCCCTTCTCTTTGACTCTGTTCTAGTCTTCTCTTCCTATATATAGCATCCCACCTTTTCTTTTTGTTCTTCAGAGCCCGTGTGGCGCTCCAAACGCACATACCTTTCCAGCTGAAGATCTCATCCATGCTCACCACTAAAAAGTCACCATCCTTCAACCCAATATCTGAGAAGGTCGCACTTGAATCAAACGCCTTCACTTTCTTGATATTCCATTTCTTTGTTCTATCTTTTTTTTGCATCCTCTCTTTATAACGTCCTCTAAGGTGTTCCAGGAGATCCATCGATGTCCAACTCAATGATATCTTAAGCTTCTTGGCTTTACACCCTTCAAGGCCTACTTCGATATGACAAGCTCTTTGCTCCCAGATTATATTCACAGTATCACTCTCTTCATCCTTTTCAAATCTTCTACTATCTGCAAAGATTACGCCGATGCGCCGACAGGGATAGTCTGATGATAAAGGTGTCTTGGAATGAACAAAGTCTCTGACGTTTAAAGGACTACTACCCCTTTTAATGTAATGCTTATACTCACCATAGAGGTATTAGTTCTGTTTTACATCAAGATTTAAGGCTTTAAGAATAGCCCAAAGACTCTCTTTCGATGTGGTGCTGAAGCTGATGTGGTTTTGCTTTGACTGATTGTCATAGAGTTTGATCTTGAACTTGTAGGGCTTCTCTAACGATCTTTTATATGAAAGATCAGTATTCCTCATTGTTATTGTGCTTGACTTAATATCTCGGCTATATCCTAGTACGTCTTAAAGCACATTATATAATATGACTATGGCAAGTGAGAAGCTCACTACTAGAGTAGAATAAAGAGCTCATGTCGCGCTGCCGTCGATCGAATCGATTGGTTCTAGTTGAATAAAAACATTCATCGTGGAACACCTCTGTGTACCTGTGTATTCGTGTACCTGTTTATTCTGTCTCTTGGTCGCTCAAGTCCTGTGAGATCTAGTTATATATCTATCTAAATCAGGACAGCGCCTCAACAGATAGCTCGGCTTTCGGCCTAGTTTCCCGATTGGGCATCTCTAGCCGAGCCACAGGTCGATTTGAATGATTTGAAAATTATGACACAATTCACAACTCTTCAAGTCTTTAACCCCTTACTACCCTCAATTGGAGCTTCCACTTGACACAAGAATGACTGACGGTAGATTACACTTGTACTCCTCCCACTTACAGGCATTCGAGTTACAATCATCAGATTCGCCAAATGCCTTGATCCTTATCGGCGGTCTTGGTGATTCTTTGCTAACTGTGCCATACTTCTCCAAACTACCTGGGAAAGTCAGCTCTGAATGGAGTATCTACCAGAATTTGATCCAATCATCAGGGATTGGTTGGGGTACTGGCTCCTTGGATCGTGATGTTGCAGATATCGAGAAATTGATCAATTATTTAAAGACGCTGGGAAAGAAGAAGTTTGTTCTGTTAGGTCATTCAACGGGGACTCAAGATGCAATTCATTTCGCTCTGAAGAAAACTGGTGTCATTGATGGTATCATCCTACAAGCCTCAGTATCAGATCGTGAAGCTCTAGTTCAATTGTTCAAGGAGCAAAAATTGGATTTAGAAGCCTATAATAAGGAAGCTCAAGCAACTTTCGACAAGGATCCATTGGAATTGCTACCTAAGAAATTCAGTGATGCATTCTTTGGTGCCCCAATTAACGCTTATAGATGGTTGTCATTGGCTCTGGAAGGTGGTGATGATGATTATTTCTCAAGTGATTTACCTGACTCAAGACTGAAGGAAACTTTCGGGAAATTGGAAGTGCCATTATTGCTATTATACTCTGGTTCGGATGAATTCGTTCCTAAGAGTGTTGATAAGGAGGCGCTAGTTAACAAGTGGAAGTCATTCACGGATTCCAAAATTTGGTCAAAACATTCTAAGATCGTCCCTGGAGCCACTCACAACGTTGGTGACAATTCTGAAAAAGGTGCTGCTGAAATCGTTATCGAGAGTGTCGATGCCTTCTTGAAGGAGCTTTGAATCTACTTTCAATGTTTAGTTTATCACAATGCAACTCTTATTAGTCTATACCTTTTTACTCCTTCTTTGGTTTTTCTGTAGTTTGTTTTGGTTTATCCATCAACTTCACCAACGCCTCATAAGCGATCCCACCAAATACCAACGCCAGGGCAGCCCACTGGGTCCAGACCAACTTATGACCAAATACAACAACACTCAGTAGCATACTGACCATCTTCCTCGTCACTGTGACCATGATCAACACAATTGACCCAAATTTACTTAATGTCAAAAAGATGAAAACTTGGCCCAGGGCACCACATAGCGAGTAGATGAAAATTTCGTTCAAAACCAAGGGATGACGATTGATGAAGTCAATTGAATAGGCCAATTGACCATTGGCCAGACAATACCCTATTCCCAGGATGAAACTCACCAGGTTTAACCCAAACATTAGATGAGCGCCAGTCAATTCCTTGTGTTGTTTGAACAAGTTATCCTGTGTAGCATTGGTGATCCCATCCAATAGCAAAGATCCACTGAGCAGCAAGATACCCATCAGTAAGTGGTCATGATCGCCAACTTCTTTATTACCCATAGTGAAGAGCACCACACCTGCAGTGACAACGCCTGCAACCATGTACTTGTATAGTGGGAAGACACGCTTGTACCAGACAGTGTGCACCACGAGGACAGGGATCAACTTACAGCTCTTGGCCAGCTGGTATAGCAAATAGTCAACATATTGGACGCTCATCAACCCAACGGGACTGGACAGAGATTGTGTCAATGCCACGACGGTGATGCTTTTCAGTAGTGAAGGTTGAAATATGCTGATCTTGGAGTCTCTTGAAGTGAAGAAGACGTAGGCGTAACCGACGACAGCCGCGAGCAGGGACTGGACCAGACTGATAAAGAAGGGAGCCTTGAACTGTTCAGAACCGTAATAATGGCTGGAAAGCTCTTCTTGGAGGACACCCCAAGTCAAGAACGAAGCATAGATTCCCCCGACACACACCAGGAAAAGAAGCAGCTGTGAGCCCATTTTTGGTATGTTGTGAGTCAGATTGAGATCTCAGTAGGCTGAAGTATCCAGATCGGTCTTTAAACAGAAGGGAAACACTCGTTGAAGTGGCGTAATTTACCTGTTTTCGGTGTAAAACACGCTTCAATTTTTCAACTTTTCGCTTATGTGTGCTGCCAATTTCCACCGTGTCACTAATTTTTTTGTCGACGAAAGGAAAAAAAGAGACGATAATGGAAGGAAACTAGCTGAGTTTTAAAGTGAACAAAACACACAAAAGCCATGAGTGAATCGCCTCTTTCATTGACGTTTGGCGCACGTAATGCTGCTTTCCTGCACTCTGCTGCTGATTTCCACAAACAAAGAGTTAAAATCACAAGAAGAGTCCATAAATTGAAGAAGTACTTGAGAATCCAACAAACAAACACCAAGAACTACAAATCCGTCAAATTTACCCCAGAGGACTACGCCAAAGATGAGAAGTACTTCTTGATCAGCTTTTTAACCGCTGAAAGAAACTATCTGTTTGCTCTGGAGTTACAGAAGGTTGTTGATCTGAACTCTGCCAATATCAAATCCAAACAAAAATTAATCTCCACAAGATTAAGAAGATCACTGTCTTTAATAACTGACTTGATTGACAATTACTCCACTGATGACTTCCAACAGAGACTAGAACTGTTAATTTACAAAGAAGTTTTGAATGCTCATTATGGTATCATCTCAAAGAATTGGAAATCATCAATTACATCATTTGCCTTGGCTAGACTTGCCTTACAATACTTGGAAGAATTCACACAGGATAAAGTTCTATACAAGTCTATCATCGAAGACTATATTGATGAACCATTCAAATTAGCCATTTACAGAGATTCAAAACAATCATCGTTGGAACTAACACAGTATTCACAATTGGTGGTGTCCAGTGCCCAATCACATGAGATTTACAAATTGATCAGTGAAAAGGATGAATCATACTTGAAAGTCAATGAGAATGAATCAATCAAACAAGTTTCATGGAGAAACTACGAGGCTCAAGTCAAAGATGAAACCACTTCAAGATTGTTATCTAAAGTGTCCAAGGCCAATGCTAATGATTTTGAAAGTTATGACAAGGCATTATCACTATGGGCCGAAGCTTTAGAAACTCACAACTCTTACATCAACAGATCTATCCAGGACGATGAAGAACAAGACGATCAGATCTTACTTGCCTACATCAAATACTCATTATTGATCACCAGAATCAAGAGAGATCAAACACTGATCTCCGATAACAAGAAGGAAACTTTGAGAATCTTGGAAACTATAGAGACCACTATCAAGGAAATTGTGGAATTACCTGGTGTTTACTCTGATGATGAACTATTGGAGAACTTGCAATCCTTGTCTAAATACTACCAAACTGTGAAATTGAACTTGGTTGCCCTACACTTCTTCACTGACAAACAATACAACAAATCTTTATTATTATCATCCAAGTCTTCTGAATTGATCAGTACAGTGAACTTTACCATTCCATTTGACTTTATCAGCCAAGAAAACGTTGTTCAATTATCCAAGTCTATCCAATCACTACAACAAAACTCACATGTCTTGTCCCAGATCTTGGAAGAATTACCAAAGGATAAGGCCACTTCTGACGACATTTACAAATTCTCCGACTCATATGAGAACATTGTCAACTTGAAGTTGGAACCTGTGCCTGTGAAGCCAGTCTTGTTCGATGTTGCATTCAACTACGTCTCATATCCAAACGAAGGCGGTGCCAGTTACAGAGCCCCAGCTCCAGCTCCAGCTCCAGCCAAGAAGGCTGTGGAATCATCCCAGGACGCTGAGGAGCCTAAGAAGAAGGGTTTCTTTGGTCTGTTTGGCCGTTAATATTAATGTATCATGTATCATGCTCTCAACTGTGTAGCTTCTCAAGTGAGAGGATTTATTTAGCCGAGACGTGACAGGTACAGCCTCTCGAGGAAAGCTCAGCCCAATTGCGGGACCCTGAGAGGGTGTTTCTGGCATTTTTAGTAGTCCAATTGGGCGCAAAAACAGTCGCAGCTCCACCTATAAACACCCAGTAGCTGTATCTCTGCGCCAGTAGCCCAGCTCCGTCCGAAATCTGGTGTTTGTAGGCCGATGACGTCGTTGATCTCTGTTGGCTCCTTCCTAATCCGTCACATCCGCGAATTCTGGGAATTTCAAAATTCATAGGGAAAACAGAAAAATGAATTCAGAATTCAGCAGAATCTGGACCATTTCAGGCCAGTAAACCGCCACAACCCACAGAAGCCAGAGGCCCCCGATGTCCCGCAACGGCACCATGGAGTCGTCCATCTCCAACGCGCACTTCCTGCAGCAGCAGCAGAACCGCGAGCAGCTCCAGAACCTGGAGAACTACGCCAACTCCCGCTCGCTCACCTCCAACGACCGCCGCCTCATCGAGCACTCGCTCCAGGAGCCTGTCCAGCCACAGAGCCAGTACCAACAACAGCAGCAGCCGCTGACATCCACCCCGGCGGCCGCCCAGAGCAACTCACTCACCTCCCAGAGCCAGAGCCAGGCCCAGGCGCGCTTCCACAGACAGACCGCCGCCTTTGACCGCCGCGAGGACCCCAGAGACCCCCTGGTCGTCAAGGTGCCTACCTCGGCCAACCCGACTGAGGTCCTCGCCGCCAGGTTCGCTGAGTGGCGCAACATCGTCGCTGCCCTGTCCAAGTACCTGCACGAGGTGGCCAGCATCCAGGACGAGGTCATCCGCCAGCACACACGCCTGCGCAACGCCGTCCAGTTCACTTCCTTCTCCGACAAACAGGCCTCTTCCTCCACTCCACAACAGCACCAGCAGGCTTCCCACCAGGGCCCCCACCAGCAGCACTCGGAGATCTCCCACGCCAGCTTCTTCCTCTCACAGGGCAACGGCTCCATCCAGGACCTCCCTTCCATCCTCGTCAACTACCACGCCAGCTCCGGCGCCCTGGCTCAACGCACTGCTAAGGAACTTACCCAGCACGTCATCCCAACTCTGGAGGAATTGAGAAAAGAACTGTTGATCAAGATCAAGGAGATCAAATCCCTAAACTCAGACTTCAAAAACTCAGTTGCCAAACAGGTGTCCCAGACTAAAGCCGATTTGCAGCTTTACCTAAGAGCCATTGAAGATGCCAAGTTCAACGCTGCTTCCATCCAACCAAAGAATGACCCATATCTACTGAAGATAACTCTGGACAAACAGATCAAGAGACAATTCATCGAGGAAAACTATCTCCATGAAGCATACATGAACTTGCAATCCTCTGGTAAAGAATTGGAAAAAGTCGTTGTCAACGAGATCCAAAACGTCTTGACCACTTATGCCAAGTTGTTGGGTGAACAAGCTCAAAATGTCTTTGAAAGATTGATCTCCAATTTGGACTATGGGTTCCTTCAAAAAGAACCAACATTTGAATGGGACAACTTCATTGCTAAAGATAAGAATTTCATTGATGAAAACTTACCAAAACGTGAATTCAAGAGTGTTCAATATGAAAAGCAAAACGATCCACTGACTTTGGAAATCAGATCCTCATTCCTTGAACGTCGTTCCAAATTCCTGAAATCATACTCTAGAGGCTATTACGTCTTGACACCATCTTTCTTCCATGAGTTCAAATCTGCTGAACGTAAGAAAGATCTGATCCCAGTGATGTCCTTATCATTAGATGACATTGAATTAGAAGAACACTCCAAAAAGGAAACGAATCAAAACAAGTTCGTCTTGAAGAAAGTTGGGAAACTGTCATCACATAAGTTCATCTTTAGAGCTGAAAGTTATGAAGTCATGCTTGCTTGGTATAACGACATTAAGAACTTGAAAAACTTGTCTCCAACTTCACGTGGTGTCTATGCTACTAAAAACCATACTAAACAACTATCCCGTGTCAGTTCCACTGTCTCAAGAGTTCAAAGACCACATTCTATCAATTCATCTCATGAAACAGATACCATCTTGTCTGTTCCAAATAACAATACCTCATTACCAACTACGTCAAACACCCCAGTGCCACAATCATTGATGAATGGCGTCTACGTGAAGGAAGTTGCATCACCATCTCCACAGCCAACAAACTTTAGACAATCATTACCACCACAAGGTTTACATCAACCTCAATCACAACGTTATTCTTTGCAATTGAACTACTCCCCACAATCACAACAACCATCACAATTTGCCCCCATCCAACGACAACCATCACAGGGCCAGAATGGGTATGCCAATGGCTATGCTCCATATCCTACCCAACAACCATTCTTAGAACCTGGCTTCCAACCTCAGCATCAACAACAACAGTTACAAGTTCAACAGACACCTCAACAACCGGTCCAACAACAACAGCAGCAACCGCAAGTGTTTGTCGAACCTCCAACTCCACAGATCAACAATCTGAGTATCAAGGACGGTGCTAATGGTTTTGAAGAGGAAAACATCGTTGATAAGAAGGAGACGCATACTGATTTATGAGTTTTGATTTTATCTGGGTGATTATTATAAGAAACGGTGTGATACGAAGCAAAAGAAAAAAGAACAGTTTGTACATGTATGATTAGTCTGTGTGTTTTAATTACATATATCTTATTTAAAATTCATTATAATTTCTATCTTTATTATTCATTTCAAGAGTATCTCGCTACGTAGTGGACATCAAGTGCAAGATTCATTAGATAATATAAGCCTGTTACAGCTATTCACTCTTTGAAGCGCTCCCAGATCAATGGTAGAGTGAACATAGCAATACCTAACCCAGCCAAGGAGACACTGAAGATCAGAATGTTTCTACTACTTAACCAACCTTCACTGTCGATTTCAACGCCCACCATCTCAATTTTTTCTAAAGCTTCATTCCATTTGTTATCGAATTTAGAATCTGAGAATTTTTCAAGAACACATTGCTTACCACGGTTACTAATTGCCAGTTTATCAGAGTCTGATAGTTTGGAGACAATGGCTAGGGTTTCTGCTAAAGTGTTGAACTTCTCATTTGGTCTTAGATCTGGATCACGCTCACTCTTGAAGAAGAACCCAGTTCTTGTTGAGTCTGATTCTTCAAATGATTGTCTCTGATTCTCTGAATCCCAAGGAACAACAATATCCAATTTAGGACCAGCACTTGCATGAACAATTGGTATCAAACCTGAAGCAACATATTCAACAACAGCGATCCCGAAATGTTCATTCCACATAGCATTTAAACCATACGTGGCAGTTTTCAATTTTTGTAAGACGAAGGAATATTTAGCATCAAGAATGAATTCAATGTGTGAATCTGGGATCCCAAGTGAGTATGATTTGCTTTTCAATTGACTGACGTACTTCTCATCGTTGGCATCACGAATAGACCCAATCAAAATCAACTTTGGAGCCTTGGAAAGGTCAGTGGTTTTCAAGAATTTAGCATACTCTTCAATGATCAAATCATGTCTCTTCTCAGGTCTGAATTGTGCTAAGCAGATGATCTCATTGTCTCTTTCCCATTTCGTTAGCTTCAAATCATCATCGGAAATAAACTTCTCTGTAGAACAAGGTGGATACAGGATACTGATATCCTCGTTGATGGTCCAAATGGATTTGATATGGTTATAAGTCCAGGTGGAATTGACCAATGCAATATCCACAAATGCACCAACAAAAGTGTAGACAAACATGAATGACTGCCAGTATATGAATTTGGCAAAGGTCTTTAAACCTGAGAATGAATCGAATGAGTAGTCCAACTTGTTCAACATGTCCTCAGAGATGATTGGGAAGTGTGTGTAGGTGATAATTGGGACTCTAAGCAGCAGCCAAACAACAGGGTATGAGAAAGGATAACCCATTGTGTCAATGAAGTAGTCTGGTTGAAACTTGTTCACGGCTTCGATAGTCAAGATGATAGAACCAATAGCCTGGCCCAACAGGGTAAAATATGGCCAAGTGGCTGAGTCGACAAGGGATCTTCTGTTCAAATAAACAAACTCAAGTCTCTTCTCGTCCAATTCGATGTTGAATCTCTTGATAACGTTGGCTAGAATGGCCTTTTTGGAATCTTGATCACCAGTGTACACCACCACCTTGCAATTGGGGTCGTGGCTCTGGGTGTTCTTCACAGCCTGCCACAAAACACGTTCACCGCCCCCACCGGCGTTACAGTAAGGATGAAAGAAGCCGTAGAAAGCCATTTTACTCGCTTCTGTCAACTCAATTGGACCTTTGGGTGTGTTCTTTGCCTTTGAAATGTGTCAATTTTTGGTGTTTGGAAAATTGTTAGGGCCGTAGAAATAAAACGAGTTCGCGAAACCCCCAGTTGTTATAGCCGCCGCCAGCAGGCTAGCTGTAGAGAATAGAGAATTCTCTCAATTACTACCAACTAGTCCTTCGTGCCAAAGAGCTTAGAAGTAAAGACTCATCACTTGTAAATTATCACCTTTTGTCCAAATGCCTGTTCTTCCTTACGAGATAATCGCACTGGTCATCAGGAGTATTCCCTTTGACCCCAATTTCACAGAGTCGATAGAATTATTTACGAGTTTGAATCAAGTCCTAGAAATCAAACCAGTCATTTCCCAGGAGCTGTGCGTATGGGTTCTGCTTCATGATAAGATATACTGGGACTACTCAGACTCTAAATGGCTAGAAAATATAAGCCAATGTACCGATTCGCTTTTTGTCATAATGAATGATCTTGAAATCTATGAGGAGACACGAGCAGATCAGAGGCAGGATGAGATAACGTTTCCAAAATCCTTGATTTTTGACTACAAAGACTTTTTAGGCTTTAAGTATAACCACGTTGGTTTGAAGAAAACCATAAGTTGTTGTCAATTCTGGAAAGCGCTACAATTATCTAAGAAAGCCCCAAAACGCATAATAATGTGCAAAGTCACTCCGTTTTTTAGATTTTATGATGATAGACCATTGGCTTTACTTCCTGCACCTGGTACCAAAGATACGGTGTTCACTGAATCCGAAAGTACAATAGATGACTGCCTCTTAAGGTATAATTTGAGGGATACACATTACATCAAGTTTGCAATCAATCCGTTCAACCCGAGACGCCCAATTTCACAACTATTTGAGCGTCAGTTCATTCGCCGCTCTCAACAGCTAATCCGTTTTGCTATGCTTCTGGTTTCATATTGGCCCAAGCTGACTTCCATATTCGGACATGGCTTGTCAGGGTACTCAAGCCCTGAGATTTATTACTTTAAAACTTTCTATTATTACAACGATCACTTTCTGTTGTTGGATTCATATCACTTGAGAACACTTTGGGGGCTTTTGGAAGACCATAAGATCAGTCAGATTTAAACTCATGAGAAAGAACTGGGTGTGAAGCTGTACATCGATTTAATATTGTTAATTCAGGAAATTAAAAGATGACGTTAATTGATCAGACTAGCTAGTGACCAGGCTCTAATAATTCAGCTCTAAACGGTTCCTTTCCTGACACTAAGTACTTATCGATATATCAGTAAATATTTAATATCATTAACTGATACAAAAGTTGTGCCGTTCGACGCTTTAGTTTCTGACTGCTCACAACCCTGGCTAGTGTGCACTTGAACTGAATAAATTTCTTTCTTCGAACCCCAGAGGGGGCAATTATTTTATGAAACAAAGTTTGTCTGTTGAACGGTCAATGGCTAAACCTCAAAAAGTCAAATCTCACTTCTCTTTTGATCTCAAAGTGAAGTTGGTTTGTACTTTATAACTGACCTATACAAGCCGCGGTGCAATAACAGTGCTTTAATCTCCTGTTCATCGAAAAACATCACGTGAAAATCACGTGATCTCATTTGTCTTTTGTGTCAAAATTATTTTGACAGTAAATTATCAATTTCTGGTTATCAACAGCGATCACCCCAACGCTCCATTCAGAACCATCGACTCAGAAAGACCGTTTTCACAATCCAGAATGTTTAGACGAATCAAGGAAGTTGGAACTGTTGACCAATAGATCATTTCCGGTTGAAGCCTTTTACTTACCAGGTCTATTACGGGCGATTACGAATAGAGATACCCGTGTCACTGTTGGTCTCACAGTCTTAAATACATCCACAATCTTTGCCTCTTGGCTATCTTATGGGTTACCAGAAGCCCTTGGTCCTTCCGCTGCTCTGGTCGTCAGTGTATTGGTTTCATGTTACCTTCTAATACCTGAGTTGATTCACTTCTTTCATCATAGCTCTGCTGAAAAAGATAAACATGCTGCTGAACCATCAGTAATTCCAATTGCCCTAAACCTTGCATCAGCCCTATGGGGTGTTTTGACTTTGGTAGTAAAGAAGATTCCAGATAAAGCATGTCCCATCATTTCCACAGTCATTTCTTGCGGTGGTATCCTGTACACCATCTTCGAACATTTCAACCATAAGGAAAAGTCAAAGAAGCTCGATTGAGAAGGCCCATGAGTTAGTTGTTCAGTCATTCAAGTCCATTAAACGATTTCCATTTTGATTTCAATTTCATTGGTAATTTCTATCCTGATGTTTTGTTGTCTGTGTTATTTCAATGTCTCATCGGTCAAGAGTGCACGTTCCAACATTACAAGAACTGGTGGTGACTTAGACTATGACTTTGATCAAAGCTTTAAGTATTATGCTAATTTCAGTGCTTATTTATATACAAATTGTTTGGATTTAAGATTGGTGGTAAACGCAACTAATTACACTGGCATGATAAGTTCGGGATGATTCTCTTTCAACTCAAACGCATTGAAAATATTATAGTTAAGATCCCAAAGATTCAGTCTCATTTACCTTCAAAGTTCCTTCTAACTCTCAAGTAGTGTTCAAGCTCTTCTTTGGAAACACTTGGAGTCAGTTCCCTCTGTGCCTTTAAGAAATCACTCATTTCCACAAACACCTGTGTATCATCTTCAGTAGCAACATTGTCAAACCACCATCTTGTAGAAACCGGTTCCTTCTTGTCCTTGTTGTACTTTTTGATCTTTTGATCCACTTCGCCAGCAACACGAGTCATAGCATTCAACATGGAATCTGAGCACAAGGCATAGAAGTCAGCACCTGTGAAGTTCAACGGACATTCTTCACTGATCTTTTTTAAGTCGACATTTCTCATCTTGAACTTTCTAGTCAGAGCCTCCAAGATATTCTTTTGTTTCTCATGTGTATCAGCGATACCCAAGTATAGCATCTTGTCAAAACGACCAGGTCTCAGCAAAGCTTCATCTAACAGATCTGGACGATTTGTGGCACCAACAACGAAGACACCGTCACCACCATCACCGTCACTCATACCATCCAGTTCTGACAGTAATTGTGAAACGATTCTGTCCATAACACCACCAGAATCACCTTGGTTACCTCTCTTTGGAGCAACAGAATCCAACTCATCAAAGAACACAACACATGGTTTAGCATCGCGAGCCTTCTGGAACACCTTACGAACATTGGCTTCTGATTCACCAATGTACATGTTCAGCAACTCTGGACCTTTGACACTGAAGAAATTCAATGAGAAATTTGTAGCAATTGCCTTAGCCAGTAGTGTCTTACCTGTACCTGGAGGACCATAGAATAAGATACCAGATCTCTTCTTGACACCATTGGAGAACAGTTCAGGATGTTTCAGTGGCAAATCAATTGTATCCAAAATTTCACCTTTGACAACGTCTAACCCACCAATATCTTCCCATTTAACATTTGGGATCTTAGGAGCACCAATAGAGTCACTCAGCTTATTTCTTGCATCGTTGATAGAGTTTTCAAAATCCAGTGGAGTTAATGGGATAGGATTGTTATTGATGATGAAGCCAAGATCGACTTTCAAAGTCTCGGATAAATCTTCTAATCTTTCTAATGAAGATGCCTTAGCATTGGCAAAGATGGAATGTAAATCTCTTGGAGTTAAACCAGCACTCTGTAGGGCTAATGATTGGAAAGAAACATCATTTCTAATCTCAATTGAAGGATCATTCCCTATCAAATACTTGAAAATTGCTAATCTTTGATTCTCTGTTGGAACTGGGACTTCGACTTCAAATTTGAACTTGGAACGGACATCTTCAGAGATCTTGTCTTCGTCATTAGTACTTGCAATAAATATGACACCTGATTTGGTATAGTCATCAATCAGTTCGATCAATTTAGCATTCAATAGCCCCGGTTGTTCTTGCTTTGGTGAAATGGCTTCAAGGTGTTTGACAAAGACAATCATCTTGGAAGTTTCTTCAACAGCACGATCTAGTCTACCACGAATAATACCGATGGTTTTTGAATCTGAAGATGAGTTCAACACTTCATAACCATCAACAGTAGCATAGTGAACACCCAGTTTCTGAGCCAGGTTCTCAACAACAAAGGTCTTACCCACATTTCTGTTCCCTGATTTCACCAGCACACTTGTCCTTAGATTTGGGTTGATCAAAGAAGACTTTATAAGCTTTGACAATTTCTCAGCGTATTCAAAGCCCTGGAATGGGAAATTGGGTTGTAGTTTCAAGTAAGTATCCCAGCTGAAGCTCAAATCTGGAGGTGGTTGACTAATGATACCTGATTGTGACATTGATGTATGTTGTGGGTCAACGATGAATTGTTTGTGATCTTCTTCAGTAACACCATCAATCTCTAAGATCTTGAACCACACGATAGAATCTGGATTCCCTAAAGGTGATGAGATCTCTGGGTTTGTCAAATTCTTAGCAATGATTGAATCAAAAGTTATTGGGATCAGGTCACCAATGGAGACGATTCTCTGTTTTATCTCAAAGAAGGTCTTTAGGTTTGATAAATATGACTGCTGATAGGTTCTGGATAATGAAATAGGTGATGCAATTTTGACAATGTTGATGGAGTTGGCAATGGGCACATTGTTCAAGTTTTTGTTAGTCTTGGAGATGATGACTTTTGAAGGAGAGCCGTTGTTGATTAGGAAGATAGGAGATAGGTAGAGTTTATCACCAAAGTTGTGAGGCTCAATAAATGACTGGAGTCTCACTAACTTTTTGTAACTCTCAAATTTGACTTCAACGTAATCGCCATTAAGGGCACCAATTTTAGATAAGATGGAATTGCTGGCCAACGCCAAAAGTTCGTCATCCTCTTTGTAACTCTGGTTCATTTCCTTCAATGATTCGACTTCAATCTCCAGTTCTGTGACTTTGGAAGACAGGTAACCTGAGATGTCCAGCTGTGTCTCTTCTTTGGCCTCGGCTCTTTTCAAGCCCTTAATCAAAGTGATCTTGGTATCTTGGGTAAGCAGACCTTGGTTGATAGGTTCACAAAGCAGCACCTTGCCAAATTTCAGCAGGTCTCCTTCATGGATGATGCCAATCTGGAGTCTATTGAAGACATCGTACAGATCAGAACCCGAATGGTGCTTCAACAGTTCATAAAGTTCATCGGTGATGGAGATAATGCAGTTGGTCAATTCGATTGGAGAAGCAACAGAGATCAGAGCATTTTGAATCGTAGAGTCTTGGAATAGAGAGTCATGGATAGTGACTTTGTTAACACCTTCGACGTGGGAGTGGTCCACTCTGTAGATAATGAATTTGTTGAAGGCCTTTGAACCGATAGGCTTCAGGCTAACGTAGTCACCAAACTTCGGTCTCAGGTCCTTGGAAAGCGACACTGTTCGCGATTCGGAGTCATTGAGCTCCACGTTGACCACCAGTGGCTTGGATGGCTTCGTTGGGGACTCTGTGGTCATTTTGTGTGTGGAGTTTCAGGGCCGTTTGATAGTGACAAAAGTCTCGACTCTCGAGATTTCTCATATCTGGGGAAATCTCCGGCCGGGTAAACCGCGAATTTTCGGCATTCACTAGTACTAGTACTATAACTCTTGTTTAGCGAGAGATACACCAAACAAAGCCCTCAAAGCACTCCAAAAACCGGCAAGTTCCACCGCAGACGCGTTTCCGAGATGCTCCTTCAACGCTACGAGTCCTTCTGCTGCTACCTGGCGGGGCTCTTCCCGAAATTCATGACTTCCGGGCTCTATCTGTACGGTATCTACGCCTACTCCATCGTGTGTCTACAGCTCATCGGCGGCCTCAGTGGCGTATTGTTACTGCTTTTGGGCCTGGGGCTCTTCGCTGACGGTCTCTACACATACTTCAAGGTCATCCGTGCCGGTGCAGGCTCACCACTGGACTTTCCTGAGCTCAAGGGCGATGCTCCTCCTCAACAGCTCGTCAACAACTCCATCTCAAAGAAACAGAATGGACAGTTCAGGTATTGCTCCAAATGTGAGGTTTGGAAACCTGATAGATCCCACCACTGCTCCAACTGCAAGATCTGCCACTTGAAAATGGATCACCATTGCCCTTGGTTTGCGAATTGCATTGGTTTCAATAATCACAAGTTCTTTGTTCAATTCCTTTTGATCACTGTGGCATATACAACCTTGATCCTCGTCGTTTCCGGTATTAGAATCTACAAATTCTTCAAATATGATGAATATGAAGATGCCTACATCAATTTGAACCTATTGATCGTTGGTATTTTGAGTTTGTGCATGTCCATATCAACGAGCGTGTTCACATGTCTGACGGTGTACTTTCTACTGAACAACATCACCACAATTGAGAATTTTGACAGGTACAGAATCTCAAGGGATGCTATGATTTTCAGTGATAGTATTAATGGTCTGTTCAAACCTCAGGCAAAACATCCGTATGACTTGGGATGGAAAGGTAACTGGAAGGCTGTGATGGGTGAGAACTTGAAGGAATGGCTGTTGCCTATCTCCAACTTGAAGACAGGCGACTATTACGAAAACAATGGGCTCACTTTCAAGATTGATCCTCAGATGTTGGAAAGCTTGAAGAGCGTTGATCCCTTGCAGCAGAGATTGCAACAGCAACTACTTGATAGAAGCACTGTTTAAAACCCCATTTAATGATTAAATGACTGAAGCATACTACAATTCACATCGTATAAATAACAAATATCTCTAGTGTTTAAACATGTAACTCTTTTCTAGAACCTCTTTTGCCTCATTGATCTTCATCGACAGGTATTTGCTCCCGCCTTTGTCTGGATGATTCTTGATCATGAGCTCCCTATGTCTCTTCTTCAGTATGTCTCTCGTCAAATGCATGATATCGTTTCCCTGGATATCCAGGATCTCCAATGCCTCTGCCTCGGTCATCTTGCCTTGGAATCCACCGGGGAACTTCATGAACTGGGACCGCAGCTGTGGGTTGATGTTGATGGTTGGTTTATTATGGAGCCTGACGCCATTCAGGGCTGCTATCCGCACGTTGCTCAGGCGTGTGTACTTGGAGTACGCCACCAGCAGGTTTCTGGTGGTGAGAGCTGCTATCGTGACACCGACACCGACGATTATGGGCAGAACCTGTGCATTTTGTTAGTTCCGAGATCCCATTAGGTGCTTGATGGAGACATATATGCCCCCAGCTGGGATAGAAGGGCCCGGAAAACTCACCATGGCTATGAAATGTGATAAATGCTAGTGCTGTTAGTGACTAAAAGGCTCTCCGAGGTCAGCTGAGCTGTGCAGTGGCTGCAAACTGCGCTTCAATTGCAAGAGTTTGGTAACTTTCTGTTCGCACAGTACATTTGCCCCATTCTGCGGGTAACTTTTCGGGTTTTGCCTAAAAAATGCCAAAATACGAGAAACTTTAGGCATTAAACCATCCGATTTCTCAGTGAAAAAGCACTGAAAACCACGATGGGGTCTGCCAACTACGAGAACAAACCGTTCGACCCGATCACCGTGAAGCCTAACGAGAAGAAGAGTGAGTTTTTCCCGCGTGAAAGCGCCCCGATTGAGGACTTTTTACTAACTTTTTTTTCCCACAGGAGTCGCCTACTTCTATGATGGTGAGTTTAGTCAACAGAAGAACACAGATCCACAGAGAGAAGAAGTACTAACGTGTCTGCCACAGCCGATGTCGGTAACTACGCCTACGGTGCTGGTCACCCTATGAAACCCCACAGAATAAGAATGGCGCATTCCTTGATCATGAACTACGGTCTTTACAAGAAGATGGAGATTTACGTGAGTACATTACCACACAACTGCAGCGCCATGGACCATGTTACTAACTGAGATATTTAGAGAGCCAAACCAGCTACTAAACAAGAGATGTGCCAGTTCCACACCGACGAGTACATTGATTTCTTGTCCAGAGTGTCCCCAGACAACTTGGACCTATTCCAAAAAGAATCTGCCAAATTCAACGTTGGTGATGACTGTCCTGTCTTTGACGGGCTTTACGAATTCTGTGGTATTTCAGGTGGTGGTTCCATGGAAGGTGCTGCTAGATTGAACAGAGGCAAATGTGACATTGCCATCAACTATGCCGGTGGGTTGCATCATGCTAAAAAATCTGAAGCTTCAGGGTTCTGTTACCTAAATGATATCGTGTTGGGTATCATCGAACTGCTACGTTACCATCCAAGAGTCCTATATATCGATATTGATGTGCATCATGGTGATGGTGTCGAAGAAGCATTCTATACTACAGATCGTGTCATGACTTGTTCGTTCCATAAATATGGTGAATTCTTCCCAGGTACCGGTGAACTAAGAGATATTGGTGTTGGTAAAGGTAAGAATTACTCAGTGAACGTCCCATTAAGAGATGGTATTGACGATGCCACTTATAAATCCATTTTTGAACCTTTGATTGGTAAGATTATGGAATGGTATCAACCAAGTGCCATCGTGCTACAGTGTGGTGGTGATTCCTTATCTGGTGATAGATTGGGTTGTTTCAACTTATCCATGAATGGTCACGCCAACTGTGTGAACTATTGTAAAAGTTTGGGTGTCCCATTGATGATTTTAGGTGGTGGTGGTTACACAATGAGAAACGTTGCTAGAACTTGGGCTTATGAAACAGGTATTCTAAACAATGAAATCTTGGATCAAGACTTACCATACAATGACTATTACGAATACTATGGTCCTGACTACAAATTAGATGTCAGACCTTCAAATATGTACAATGCTAACTCATCTGAGTACTTGGACAAGATCTTGACCCAAATCTTTAGCAATCTAAGTAACACCAAGTTTGCCCCAAGTGTCCAAATCAATGATGTCCCACATGATGCTGAAGACCTAGGTGATGAAGATGAAGATTTACCTGATGCCATTGATACAAAAGGTGGTTCACAGTTTGCTAGAGATAATATAATAACCCCAAAGAATGAATTTTATGATTGATTAATTTGGGTTTGTTATGTTTCACTTCATCTTTATAGGGGGTAAAAAAAGAGAGTATCTTGACTTTGTAATATAAATGACTTTTGTTTTAATCTAAATGATGTAGGCAGTACGAAGTAAACTTATAAATATAAAAACTGAACTAAACAAAGAAACAAAAAGATGGAAACATAATGATTTGAGATAGCAAATATTAGAATGGAAACAAAGACTTTTTTCTAATGTAAACAAAGTCAAGTGGTGGTTAACCACAGCAACAGATCTTACCCCAGAACCCTTTATCTGAATCTTCGGATCTCAGATCGTTTTGATCATTAATCAAATTCTGTTGATGGTCATTAATCTTGTTAGAGTTCAATGCGTATTGGGAGGAGTTCAACAGGTAACCTTGTTTATTCAACTTTGGAGTCTTGTGTCTTGAGTTGTTTAAAGATTGAACTTTTGACTTTAATTGTTGATTTTGTTGAACTTGAGGTGGTTGTGTTTGAGTGTTGTTTCTTGGAACTGGGTTACCGTAGCCATGTAGATTTGGTTTCTTGTTGATTTGAGCATCCCAACCTTTACCACCGTTTAGGTCCATCCAATCATAGTGGTCATCTTCCGTTTCGCTAATAGATTCTAATGCTAGATCCATTAAAGATCTCAAGTAATCATAATCAGGGTCTTCTTCGAACTTCAAGTTACGAACATATGTCAAATAATCACCAAACTGGCTTGGCAGACCATGGACTAAATCACTGACTTGAGTTGACAGTTTCTTTTCACCAATTTTTTCATATTTCTGTTTGTTTGTTGGAGCTTTCAACCCTTGCCATGGTAGAGAACCTCTCAGGAAGTACAGGAACACATGACCCAAACTCTCCAAGTCGTCCCTTCTGGACTGTTCTCTTCCCAGGTGTGTGTTGATTGACATGTATCTAGCAGTACCACTTAGTGATTTGCGTTCTCTGTATGGAATGTGTTGTTTTGTCTTTGGATCTCTATAATATTTAGCCATACCAAAATCAACAACATGGACTGTGTTTGCAGTTGGAGTTTGAGCTCTACCAATCAAGAAGTTATCTGGCTTGATATCTCTAAAGATCAAGTCTTTGTCATGAATGGATTGGACTCTTGAGATCATCTGTTTAGCAACCTGGGCAACGGTTTTAGGAGTGAATTTCCTACCACACCAATCGAACAAATCTTCCAAAGAAGGACCCAATAGGTCGATCACCAAGATGTTGTGCAGGCCCTCTTGACCGAAGTAATAAGCTCTTGGAATACCATAGGAACCAGCCAATATTCTATAAGCTCTATACTCGTCTCTTAGTTGTGGTGCTTCACTTCTTCTCGGTTCGAACTTGATAGCGACTAATTGGTTGTTCAATAGGTTGATACCTTCGAAGATGATACCAAAGGAGCCTTCACCGATCTTCTTTCCCACTTTGTAGTGGATACCAATGACGTTGGAGGACTGTTGGGAGGAAGACATTTCGGGTTCAGAGTGAAAGGAATGTGAAGGGGAAACGGGGGCAGAAGCTCAGCAGTGGCGTGGGTTGGGCAGCGAAGAGGGGGGCAGGGCAGCAGAGCGTCTGTGGGGGAGGGACAAGCTGGGCAGGGAGCAAGATGGGAGGCTGGGATGGGATCTCGGGAAGCAATACTTGTGGCAGCACTTTTTGGAGCCTGGAGCTAGCAGAGGTCACCAGGGGCCGTTTTTGGGCAGAGTAGCTGGGATGGGGAGCTGTGGAGAAGCAGAGAAGCCTGTGGAGGAGCAGCACGCGGGACACCGGTCGCAGAGGCAGCAGCAGCGCAGTTTCGTAGCGGAAATTGGTCGTTCTGGAGCCTTGTTGATCTTTTGTGGAATTTGGCTTTTTTTGTGTTTCTGACAATATTTCGCTGCGTGTCCCGATTGGGAAACTCTCCGCGAAAACGCGGTTACCCGGGGCTTCTGCCCAGACTGGTGAAATCCGAATTTGTTACGCGTCAAAAAGCTCCTCGAGACAGAGAAACAGGACAAAACTCCACACAAAACCCACCGCAAAACCCCACCATAAAACACCACAACTCACAATGGCTGAGCTCAACGTCAACGACAAGTGCCTGGCGTACCACGGTCCGCTTTTATACGAAGCCAAAGTGCTGAAAATCCACGAGGTTGGCTCCAAAGTCGCTATCACCAAACAGGGCGAAGAGGACATCGAAGAAGACGAAATTCCTGCTGAGTTGCAGAATGAGCGCGTCTATTTCGTACACTACAAAGGCTGGAAGAACTCCTGGGACGAATGGGTTGGTGTCGGGCGTCTACGTGAATTCAACATTGAAAATTTGAGACTACAGAAGGAACTGAAGAAAGCTGCTCTGTCTGCCACCTCCTCAGTGTCTGCTTCATCCGGGAAAAGATCAATTGATGTCTCCAAGTCTATGAACGGTGGTGGTATCTCAAGGGCTAACAAGAGAAGATCGGAGCTAGAGCTGGAAAACGAACAAGAATATCAGAAGAAGCCTGAAATCATCATCATAATACCTGATTCCTTAAAGTCCTTACTTGTGGATGATTGGGAATTGGTCACCAAAGACCACCAATTGGTCAAGATTCCTGCCAAACCAAATGTCGAAGACATCCTGAACAAGTACAGAAAGTCCTTAGGGAAGAAATCCGTGACTGATACTGAAATTTTGAATGAATTTTTAACAGGTTTGAAGGTTTATTTCAACAGATGCTTAGGTAACATTCTGCTCTACAGATTCGAAAGACAGCAATACTTGGAGATCACCAAGACCCCAAAATACAGAAACCAAGAACTTTCGAAAATATATGGTGCTGAACATTTGATGAGATTGATTGTGTCCTTACCTGCCTTGATTGCCCAAACTACGATGGATCAACAAAGTGTGGGTACCTTGAAGGAACATCTGGAAGATTTATTACAATTCTTGGATAGAAACAAGAAGGAAATCTTTTTAAAGAATTATGAAAACGTCTCTCCTGGTTATGAAGCTTTAGCTAAGTCTGTTTGAAGGTTGATCAATGTATAATTTATCACGATGAAGTCACATGAACTTGAAACGTAGCCGGGCCAACGACACCAATTGAAGTAAATGCAACAGTTACTAGTCTCTAGACTTTCTTACTCTGTTTATTCGTAAATTGTGAATTACCTCAATTTTCTGTTTCAGCGGGAAAGAAATAAAATCAAGAGTAATATCAGAACCGAACTTATCAAAGCTGTCACTAGCAGTGCCATTCACTATCTTTGGCCCAGGCTTACAGCCAGTCGCAGACGATTCTTTGCTAGATGTATGGGCTAAGGTCTCCCTTGAAACACTTGCACAATTTACAGAGGCAAGAACAACCTTTCTGGAACCTCAGCTGCTTAAGAATCAAGAGCTAGACCCATACGAGCTACAACTGCTCCCTTACTGCTGTGCTCCAGTGCTCTATAGCCGCTCGGTATCCTTCGTTAAAGACATTAACCACACAGCCGCCATGGCCAATGTTTCTTTAGACCCTACTGATGAAGAACTTAATGACCTGATGAAAGAATCAGTCTATCTTACCCCCTTTGATGTACAAGAAGATGTTGGCAGCGGCTATTACATATAGAATGACACAAAGAAGTTCTGTGAGCGCTATGCCCCTAGGAATTTATCATATGGCGATTTCAAAGCCGCTGTACAAGCTCCGCAAGGCGGTAGTTCATTGTGTGGAAGATCGCTTGAGAACCTGATGAATGTCCTCACTGATCACGATTATAATGATATCAAGCTTAAAGAACCTCAATTAAACAGCGAAAACACTTCATTGTTTGCCGCTCTCCAGAACGTCCTAAACGTGTCACGTAAGCTGGTTAAGCTAATAACGCTAAGTGGTTGGGAAAAAACTGCACAATCACGTCAAGAATGCTTCAAAGAAATGGCAGAGGAAGTGGATCTTGTGTTCTTGGATCAATAAAAGCTACATACCGCTAATCTCAATGCCAGGAAGACCAATGTCAAACTTCAACAACACTGCAGGGTTCAACGCAGTGATTAGCCAACTTCAGAGAGACTCTCATGATTCAAAAGATACGGAACAACCAGAAGTCGCTCATCAACCGCTATCAGCAGCAGATACTAATATCTCATCAACCAGTGTTACATCTCCAACAACCTCCTTGGTTGACTTTCATCTCATCCCAGAATATTTAAGAGCCAAGAGGCTATCAGAGGATGCCCCACAATTCACCATCTATGATCCATTGGGTAAACAAAAGGTGTTTACCTTCAACATTGCAAAGTACATGTCCCAATATGTGGCTGGTCCTAACAAAAATGAAGACGAAGGTGTATCACATGTGTTAAGATTGCAGAAGTTCTGCTTGGCTGAAGAGTTAAAAATCATGTCTCAATACGAAGTGATGACCAAAGTTGACCAACTCGATGTGGTTGTCAAAATCGTGGACCCGTTGTCTTGGGATGATGAATTTTCAGAAGAACTGATGCCTTACTTATGGAATCCAAGTACAAATGCACGTATTGGTGCAGGTTACTCCATGTTCAAAATGGAACTTGATAACTACCTTGAAATTAGTCAAACTTCTTTTCAAAGAATGCCAAAATTGTTTGCTTATGGTATTATCATTGATACAAGTTACCATATTGATCCTTTGCTTGTCGATCAAGGCTTCAATGGTTATGCGCTGATTCTCGAGAACAAAGGCCAGTCAGTTGCTTCATATGGTGTGGAAAATCTGAGCTACCTGAGCAAAAGTAAAATAATAAAATTACTGAAGGAATTCCACCAAAAAACGCTGCGTCTTCATGGTGACGTAAGACTAGAGAATATCCTTATTGATGATTCTTTGCCTCGTCTCCCAAGATTCAGTCTAATAGACTTTTCTAGATCCAGAAAGATTGCAGACTCTGAACAGTTTGAAGCTAAAGTTAAACTGGAGGTTGAATTATTGACTGAACTCCTTGATTTCAGACCGGTGATTAATGTTGTATAAGTGCTATATATTAGTTTTACCAGAAATAAATTTGCGTTTACTCAGTGTAGAATTATATAGGTAGACCAGCTTGGCTAGACCTACTTTTTCGAGCTACAACTTGTTTTCATAGTCATTAAATTGGTATCGTAATTAATACACCTATTTCGAAATCAAAGATAAGTGACGGGGGCTTGTTTTTCGTATGCGTCATTAGGTTTAGAAGGTAAGGGCTTGATATGCTGGTATAGCCTTTGGTAGTCATATTCAGTGTTGTAAGTTTCATTGATTGTGGAATCAGAGTCTCTTTTGATCAGCAGTTTACCATCATCGATCAAAGTGTGTAAACTATTCTCACTATCATTAACAAGTAGGGTGATACTTTGTTGCTTGTAATGGGTTGGGGAATCAACCATGGTAGAAGTTGGGGAAGAGGCCTCTTTTTCAAAGATACTTTCCTCGTCTGAACTACCACCGCTGCTTATTTCTTGCTCTTTAACCACTGGTAAGGATTCTAGTAGCTCATCCATCATCATACTTGAGACACCTTCTTCTCTGTACCCTTCCGTGATAGTCTTGTCGTGGACACCTAGGAAGGAATCAGCATCAATGGATAGGATCTTATCTTGAGTAGCGATCATTTCAATAATTGAGTCTTTAGCGGCAGGAATTAAGGTACCACATTGTCTCTTGTTCACAACTCTGTATATATCAGAATCATTGGTCATAAAGGAATCATTGTGATAATTGACTGAATCTAAACCACCATTTAGGCAACAATTACTTAGATTCTCTTCAAAGTTCAAGTCCCAATGAACAATATTACCATCCCTTGAACCACTGTAGAGGTCACCGGAAGAGCTCTCAGACCATTGTAATGACGTTATCAAATCATTGTGACCGTTCAAAGTACCAAAGAAGCTTTGAGCCCTGATATCCCATAATCTGATAGTACCATCAAGATGAGAAGCAGCAAGGATGTTTGAGTCATATGGGGCCCATTTGATGTTATTAGCACCCATTTTAAAGTCATTTTCAGGTGTGAAGATAGATGGCTCCTTCAACGAAGCTCTTAAGTCATTGACAGCAATACCAAATTTACCAGCCACAGCAATGATACCATGATTGATTGGTGAAGAATCGAAGTTTTGCATACCCAAATTTTGGTTCTTCAAGATTGGCAAGTCAGATCTATGTTCTAAATCCCATAAAAAGATATTCTCATTGCATAGTGTCAGAACCTTGTTGTGTTGATGAATGTTGATTTGCTTGATAGCCAAATTTTTGTATTTGTTAGAACTGAAGTGTTTCTTGTGGTTGAATCTCTTGATGATACGAGCATTTTCGTTGGATTGTGAGTTTGGGATTGATGTTAGATGCAAAATACCATTTTTATGACCACTTAGTAATGAGCTTTCTTCATCGTCATAGTTCAGCCAGTTGAGCTTAGAAATGTATGGTAGCGTGATAGTTTGTTGGTGAGTCAAGTTGGAGTCATCGTAATTCAGTTGATAAATGAATAAGTTCGAGGCAGTCTGGCCTGAGGAAATAGCAATTTGTTCGTTATTTTCTCTGTTAATGGAGATGGAGGTCAGATACTGGTCATCGTCTGGGATTTTCCAGTAGTTTGAGGCAATTTTTATCTGGTGATTTGAACATGACTTGTCGATGATTTCTGGGATTATAGGCAAGTTCCACATCCAGCTCTCGGAGGAGAAGTTTCGCTTGGACCCACTGGTGTTTCTCATCGCATTTTGGCGGAACAGGTTTGTTGGTTTGTAGTAATCCATAGTGAACGACATGAGTTATGGAGGAGAAAAGGAGGAGATGTGTGCAACAAAGGATCTGTCGACGTTTATATAAAAATTCGATGGCTGGCCGATCGCAAAGATTGAAGCTCATCGCACCAACTTCTGCGCTTCCTGTGGCCATGCAGCTAGAGAGCCATTGCTTCTACTTCTGGGGTGATCCTGCAGAGCGGAGCGGAACTTTGGCTTGGAGCTTCTCTGGTGATGGGCTGGTTGTTCTTTCTTTTTGTGGCAGACGCAAGCTTTCATGCACGTAATTAGGCCACAGCTGCAGGCTTATGCGAGATTGTGCTGCATCTCTGCAGCGAACAAAACTTTAAAAGTTAAAGAAAGGTGGAAGCGCCACGGAGGGAAAAAGAAGGAAATAGTAGAGAAGGTCAATGGCCCAATGTTTTATTCAAAGTAAATAGACTGTAAGTTAGCATTCTCACAAGATTGTTTGTTCTTCGCTTCGAGATTTTTTTTTCTTCGACATTTGTACGGACTTTTTTGATAAATTTCAGGGACCGGGTTTTTTACCAGATCTAGAAACTGCCCGCCATCAGCAGCTCATCGGCGACTTGTCCAGCTAGCACCGAAACAAAGAAGAAGGCAAAAGCCCAAGTAAATTGGGATTAGGGAGTTTGACCGATGCTCTGGTGGAATATGCTATTCACTCTGCGGCTGCGGCCAATCTTTGCTCATCATGCTTTCCGTCATGTTACAGGGCTCACAAGTTACTGACGAATCATGATACGACCAAATTCTTCAAAAGTCTTGTTTGATTATTAGACGAAAGCCAAAGTCCCACATCTACTCTAGTTCCAGTCGTATACTTTACTGAGCTCATTCAATAAGTGAGCAAAGGAACTAAGGCGACCATTTCAACTTCCTTAATGAGCACATCTCAACCCCAGAAAACCTCAGGCTGCAGCTCTTGCATTAGACTTGTTCAGAGCTAATAATCTGAGTCTTGTAGCTTTCCAGATTGGTACATTGGTACTAGAAAAGCTCTCTGATGTATCACGCTCACTCAGTGTCCATAAAACCACCGCTTTGACCTCGACGATGCCTCAGGCTCACATAACTTAAGTCTTAGTAATGTAATCAAAAGATCGATACCCACGCCATCTCACAACCTTCTGCCCCTGAGTGAATGAGAGAGAGCCCTATAATATGTATTCAGTATGTAGCGCATTGTCTACCTCTCCACCCTGGCTTATCGGCTTGACCACTTTCACTGCCTCCTCTCCCCTTCCATAGGACAATCTCCCTTTCCAAGAAAGGGTTTAATTAATGAAAACGGAATTTCAAATTTCAATTCCCATTCATTCCTTTTGTTGACTCGTGAGTGCTTCAGTTTGAGCTTATAATGGCTGGCCGCTTCATCACTCTGTGGTCAGGGCAATTAGTAATTTGTAGTTGTAGGAGCTAGGAGCTAGGAGCTTCTTATGTGCCCCGAACCAAAACTCGCGAATTGCGGATTTGGGGTTTTGTGTAACAAACCAAAACCGAACCCTCATTTGCCACAAAATTGGTTCGACACACCTTACCTATGTCGGAGGAAGATCGCTGCTGGATTTGTCTCGGATCAGATGGAGAGACACCACCTTTGGCACAGCCTGGTGAGTCCAATAGCTTGATAAGCCCCTGCTCCTGCTCCTTGAAGGGCCATAGACGCTGCTTAATTGACTGGGCATCAGATCGTGAGTTCAAGGCTAGAATGATTAGTGATACTGATAACGTACCTGGTGGCTTCCAGGAAGCTGCTACTATACCCATTGTCAAGTCCGGTATTGCTGGTGTTGTATCTTTGAAATCTAAGAGAGGCTGGAAGCTTTACACCTCAAATGAAGTTCGCTGTCCCCAATGCAAGTCAAACATCGTACTTTCCATGAAGCCAAGTACCATCCTATCTTTCACAAACATTGTCAAATCGGTTGCTAGGGAGTCATCAAAATACCTAACGCTTACGATATTAGGTACGACGTTCGTTGTTGCTTGTTCTGTGTCCTTGTTTTCTTGGATTACTTCACTAGGTGTCAAATTGTTCGATGCTATTGCACCTCAAAGTGTACAAATGACACTTTTGTCACTCAAGGATAGAAATCTTGACTCTGCAATGGTTAACGGTACCATTGGATTCAAACAATTGTCCATCTATGCTGGTCTACCCATGTTCTTTTACTCTTTGAGATCCAAAAGTGCTACACTTTACATTTTGGGTAATTTATACCCATTGCTCTATTTTGAAAACTTGCGATATATTAGCTGGAAAGATCCGAGACTATGGCTACCATTACTACAACCACTACATGAGGTTTATGATTTCATGTATTCGATGACTGTCAATAGAGTTTACTATCGTTGGGTTCAAACAATTAAGCCATTTTTTCTGGCTGACCGACTACCTGTTGAGGAGCTTGATGAGATTGAAGAAGAAAATTCCCAATTTGTAGAATTGGAGAACAACAGGTTAGAAACTTTGAAGGGTAAGCCTTGGTATGAACAACTATATAACTGGTTATTTCCAACATACTCACCTAAAGAAAAAGAACTAATCAAGCTGAGAAGGTCAAGGGAGTGGAGAAACATTCTCACTAGAGATTTTACCGGTGTCTTTCAAAAGAAGTCGACTTTCACCAAGATTTTGACAACTCTATTATGGCCATTTGCCGCTCAAATTGTCGGTCTTGGTCTTTCCCAGCTCCCTATTGTGAGATCCTTGGTTAACAAAGCTGTTGGAACTCCTGATGAAGCTACTTACCTGATCAATATGATGGGAGTGTGTGTTTCAGTACTCTTGAAGGATTGCTTAAACTTATTCATCGCATGGCGCCAAGTTAAAGAATATCAAAATATGGACATCGTTGACTCTCAATTTACAGGGTTTGAAATTGGTTCGATGACTCTTTATGAACCAGAAATTGCTGGGAACGATATCATGGCTTATGACAATCAACTAAGGGGGAGGTTAGATCGAGTCATTGAGGACCAATGGAACCCAGATGACGGTGTTCCAGTTTGGGATTTGAGAGTTGGAAGAATGGCTTTGACTAGCCTTGGTGCCCTCGTGAACGAGCTCTGGAACGTTGCCGTCCAAACAAATAATGAGAATACATGACAAGCTAATTCTATGATCTGAAAATCAGATGTGCGTATATGACTGGATTGTTGTAGTAGCTTATTTTGCCCACTTTTGAACGCCATTCATAAGATTTGAATAGAACGACGAAACAAACATGAAAATGACTCTGGTGTATCCGTTATAATCTGCTCCAATGGCGTTTTTCATACTCGGTTTAAATCATCCTTTATGACAATAAATCTATATCTTCGGTGGATCTAAAATCTAACTTTTAACATGTTAACTTTATCCCTAGCGGTCTAACCGTCTAACTAACAACTAACTTCTATCATGTTAACTTTAACTGACATTAACTTCCAGCATGTTAACTTTAACTAACATTAACTTCTAACAGGTCAACTCTATCTCTAACGGTCTAACGGTCTAACGGTCTAACGGTCTAACGGTCTAACGGTCTAACGGTCTAACGGTCTAACGGTCTAACGGTCTAACGGTCTAACGGTCTAACGGTCTAACGGTCTAACGGTCTAACGGTCTAACGGTCTAACGGTCTAACGTCTTTAACGGTTCTAACGTCTTTAACGGTTCTAACGTCTTTAACGGTTCTAACGTCTTTAACGTCTTTAACGGTAACGTTGGGAAAGCTTAATAGTCTAAGGGGGTCTTTATACGCCCTTGTAGGTCGATGTGCTAGCCGGCCCAGCTCATATTGCATGATTGCAAAAAAATAAGTAGCTGTATATATAACTAGCTGTACAGGCGCTACTAGTATACTAGTGTGTATATTTAATTTAATTATAATTAGATATATTTTAATGATAGTAATATTCTAATTTTTTTAATTTTAGTGGTCGACGCTAGACTTACTGCCTGTTAATATTATTAATTTACCGTCGGTAATTAATTATAGCTATGGTCCTGCCGGTTGTACACAGCTTTGTTATAAACTAGTGTGCAGATCCAGAGGAACACCAGGTGTTTGACTATTAGGTACTAAGCGGTCGAAGTACTGGTTCTAATTAGTAAGAATCTACAAGTTTTGATTATAAATTCGTATAAAGTTCATTAAACTTACTCACTGTGGTAAAATTTCTTGAAAATGAAATTAATCAAACAGTTTGTATCAAATTTAGCCATACCATCGAACAACGAAATCTGCGGCTTGTTCTCAAATTGATATTCAAGTAACTGGTCAATAGTCAACGTTTCTAAAGACCCATTAACAGCCAAAGTGCCACTCTTTGAAGATATTGTGAAAGTACCTGCTTTATCACAGTTGAACATGAAATCAATCTTTGGGAAGTTGAAACCTGGAAAGAAACTAGAACCTGAAGAGCCTAAATCTTGATTTAAGCCACGAAGTTCAATTAGAATACCTTTCTCGTAGAGTCTCTTTGAGGAATACTTGTAAGCACCAAACTTAGGAAGTTTACCAGCTTTTTTAAGTTCTCTCTCATAGAAGAATTGTTTGGTGAATGGTAGAATTCTCTTTTGTTTTGTTGGTTTAGACTGTAGTTCCTCCATAGATTTATCAATGTGAACGTTGTATGCACTCAATTGACCGTTCAAGAAGTTGTGCTTTTCATCCAATCTGATCAACGTATTTTCAGCGATGGACAATTGCTTCTTTCTAGCCAGCCTTTGATCATGTTTGGTTCTGATATCATAGGCAATCTCATTCAATAAGATCTGGAAAGAATTCTTTCTGCTAACTCTTCCCATTGCTTCTAGCTCTAATATTCTTTCAAGAGCCAACTGCTTCAACTTATGATAAGTGACCATAGACAAATCACCCAAGAAACCCTGACCATCATTCACATACTCATTGACACGATTGTATTGAATATCTTTGTTCTCTCTGGAAATGATCTGCTTGAATTTGATCTCATGAATTGCATCAATTTTAGATCTCAGCAAATCAAATAAGTCAGCTGAGTCATCCTGAACCTGAATCAAGTAAAGAACACATCTCTTAGCTTGCATGAATAATGATTTCACCTTGGTATCTTCAGATGATGTCTTATAAGACGAAGGATTTAGATTCAAAGTGTAATAGCCATGTAGTTTGGAAACGTCAGATGCATTGTTTGATTGGATTTCCACAATCACTTCACGTAGCGTATCATCAGCAAGTGGTGCAATAGTGTCAATTTCTTTCTTGATCAATTCATCAATAGATAGCATATCAGAAACTCTCAAAGTCAAAGAAGGTCTGTTGTGGGCAGTAATGTCATCATACACCGACATGTTGTAGACAGTGTCAATTTCACCAACATCAATGATACTCTTGATGAGAGATCTAACACCATCAACTGAGGAATAAATGAACTTGTTCAAAGGCTGTAGATAGATTTGATCAGCACCGAATGGTTTCATAAGGAATAACTGTGTTAGGAATTGTGACAGCTGTATCAAGTTCTTTTGATAGAATTCAGACTCACTAACCGGTGCAATTTGAAACAGCTTTGGGGTATCAAGGATGGAGCTGATGAAACCATTGATGATAACGTAACCAGCATTTGCCAGATGTTCTTGCTCTAGGTTCTGTGGAAACTTCTTCATTGAAGCCTTGTAGGCAGATCTAGCCAGTACTTTGATATGGGAAGGAATCATGTCAGTGTTGTCATTGATGATACGGTAAATTTCAGAACCATATTCTCTCAGTTGTTGTAGGTTAGCAATGAATGCATTCTTGGTCTCTGAATCTTCAATTGCCTTCTCAACAGGTAGTGTTTTTGGTGTATTATGAACAGCTTTGTAAATCAGAACAGGATCACTTTCAAATGTTAGCTCCTCATCGGCCATCACGCTTTCAACCAGTTGACCTAACAAGCTTCGTAGCAATGTCTTCTGTGTTTCATTGAAGGTCTTCAAAAGTCTTTGCCAGCCCAGCTTTGGATGCTTTTGTAAATCATCAACAGTCTGAGATTTCGCAATGAAATCTTTCAAGGTACTTTCAATCAAGCGGATGAACAAGTATTCTTCTCTAGTTGGCAACTCTCTAGCTTGCAGGTCATTGAAAACCTTTAAAGCAACATCAACACCACGGTAATCACTGTGAATCAATCTGGTAAGATAGAGTGGCTGAGTTTGTAGCAAATAGAACAATTTTTCATAGGATTCCATCCTGGTCTTAGCTCTTCTGTTCAATGATGTGACATCAATAGTGGAAACGTTGGGGTTGTTCTTAAAGTTGGTGTTCTTCTGAAGCAGTAACTCATCCAATGTGATTTTGTTCTTCTGTAGCAAAGCAATCTTCAAATCCAACTGACTGATGTGCTTCTCCAAGTGCTCATTGGAACTAGTCTTCTCATTAATTGATTCTTTGATTCTTGTCAAGTTGACTTCTTCAGCAATATCAACATCATTGTCATTCAATAAGTAGGCAAATCTTCTAATAACCGATAATGGTGGGTTCTCCATGGAAATCAATGACTTATAAGCACTACCCAGGTACTTACCTCTAATGAAGCTCTGGATCTTAATGATAGCTGGTAAATGACCTTCATAATACTTCATCACCTCTCTCTTGGACTGTCTGTACAAGTAGCCACGAATAGATGACTGTAGGGCTGTGGTTTCTTCAGTGTAAATCTCCAAGTTGTCCAAAAACAGATCGTAACCAAATCTTGATAGTACCCCACGAATATGAGCTTGGATCAAGGTGACAGATGGTTCCACTGTAGACAGAGTGAGTTGCAATGATCTGTACCTAGTTCTTAGAGCCTTACCTTTAGCGATAGCAGCAAGCTCACTCAGTCTTGGGTATTCATAGTCAATAGTGTCAAGAACGTGGTTCAGTTTGTTACGTGATAGACCACCACGAGCAATAGCCTGGAGCTCAACCAATTCTTCAACATTGTCATAATTAGCACTCAATTTCACAGAAACATCGGATCTCACAGAGTTACCACGAATAACAGATTGTAAGATCGTAACAGCATCTTCAGCAGAATGTGCCTCTCTCACAGAAACGTTGATCTTTCTCAGATACAAAGAACGGCGGGCTTCCGATTGGAAGCTGACCATAGTTTGCTTAACTTGAATGGATTTCTTGGTTCTAGAATGGATTTTATTTCTCTTGATGGCAGTCTGTAATGTTGTGAGACTATCCGACTCTAGAAGAAGACCAACTTTGGTATCATAATAAGATTTCCTAACCAGATGACCACGACAAATACTTTGAAGACCAACAATTTCAGCATCAGGTTGTGAATCAGCGACCTCCTTGATTTGATTTCTTTGTTTCTTACCTCTGATAATAGACTGGAACAAAACAAAAGTAGACTCAAACTCGTTGATTGTGGTATCATCAATTCTGAACTTGTTTCTTGATAGCGATCTTCTGACCAACGATTGAACTTGAACAATACTCTCGACCATAGATTTCAGCATGATTCTGTCAACAAACATACCATAGCGGAAGATAGAACCCCTTGCAATACCTTGGAATCTTGTAATGTTCTTCAAGTAATCCTTCTGATTTAGTGTCTTTCTCTTTGATGGTGATCTGTTGTAACTTGAAACTAAGTTTGCACCAAAGTCATCTGCATTATCATTCAGTGAAGTGGATGGACGGCCAACAGGTTTATGAAGTTCTTTGACAGGTGAATTTGCATGAACAGAAGCACTAGGGAATGATGGGCTATCATCAAAGCAATTTTCTAGGAATGGACTTTCAAGAGTTGGTTTTCTTGGGGATAGAACAGGTGCTTGAGGTATAGGATTCTCATTCACAATTCTTGGAACAGAAAGCTTCTGTGGTGATTTAGGAATTTCACGACCAAACTGCTTATTCATAGAGTCAAAATTTGGTAAACTAACACCAACTAGGTTCCCTTCAGACTTCTTAATTTCCTCCTCAGTAAAATCCAGCTTACCACTTAGAACTTCCATTGTAGGGGCTGTATTGTCTTGAGCTAACATGAAACTCAGAGCGTGGACACAAAAGATGACTCTTGGAATGTTTTTCTTGTCATAGAGATCAGTCAACTCAAATCTGAATAAATCTGGCATATTGACGTAGTCCAGGAACTGAAAGAACACGTTGATATTCTCTGTGTGTTTGAATTGCAGTCTGGCACCGGCAGGCGTTATTCTCTTCACTAGATCTGGTTTGAAATGTTTTGTCAACTTTGCCAAAATTACACCATCTCTCAAGGCATCATTTGCTAATTCAGAAGCAGGTGGTATCTCTTCACCGATTATCTTCTCGATCCATTCCTTAGCTTCACCAATACGACATAAATATTCGTACCCCTTTTGTGATTTTCTGTTAGAAATAGTCCATTGTGGAGCAGGTGGAGCAGGGCGATTTAGCAAAGTGTCTCTTGGTTTGGAGGCTCGTTTCAATGGTGAAGGGCTGTCTAACTTTAAATCTTCAAGGGATTGTTGAATGTTTGTTTTGATGGGGAATGGGGAAGGATGGTGCTGTGTGTGAGTAGATACATTGAACTCTTTCTGTAGAACTGCCCTTTTCACAGGGGATAACTGCTCCCTACCGATACCAATGTTTCCAATTTCCCCGTTTCCCTTTTGTAATTTGGAAGGGGATCTCTGGAGCCTCTCGGCCGTGTTCAATCTAGCTGAGGGTTGGAGGGGCCCGTTGTTACCACTGTTGATGTTGTCAAGGTAGCGGGAAGCAATACCCATCGTTAGTGCTGTTTAATGGGATGAACTGTTCGAGCAGGAGAAGCGCTTTATGTGCGTAGAACTGTGGTTTTGGCGTGAGACGGCTGTTTTTTTTTTTTGATTTTGTGTTTTGAAATCTGAACAGTAAAGTAAACACAGACAATTTGGAAAAATTGTGGGAAATCCCGTTTCCACGGAAACGACCAAATTCATTACGTAATCGGGATTTGGAAAGTTCAAAGAAATTCAGAAATGATTTCAATCCAACAGGGGAACAGCAGCCAGACAAGAAATAGTGGGCGCTGTTATGGAGACACACATCAGGACCATTTCCGATCGGGTCCGCAGAGTCAATCGGGACTACAACACCTCTGACAAGTACCTCGACTACTTCCAGGATGAGAATGACTTCTACTCCAAGATAGGCAACAAGCTAGACGAGTTCGCCTCTGTTTCCCAATGGTTGGTGCATTTCCTCATTGGTACTCCTCCGCTGGTGAATAATGCCACTGGCGTTTCCAAAGACGCCGACGATGACCAACAATTGACTGATTATGATGACAAGAATGTTGAACCACAAACGCCACTAAATTTCGCTGATAAAGACTTCAACTTGAAACAATTAGACAATTTGCCTCTAGACGTGGAATCTGAATTCGATTTCAACTACTTGTTGTTCTATTCTTTCCTTGCCTACATCAAGCCTGCGAATTACTTCATCCATGAACACGAATTGGTTCCATACTCCAAGAAGGAGTCACCAAAGGAGAACATTGCCAGAGTTCTTGCTAACTTGGTCCAACTATTGATCTTTGTTCGTTCATACGAAGGCGAAGAATCTTCAGATTTGAGAGTGGTGGTCGCCAGCTTGGTTTATCACTATAACGAACTCTTTACAATCAAGACAACTCAAGATGAATCAGAGGAGTCAGCCGGTGAACTACAGAACTTCCAAATCATTTACCCACAACAAGCTGCTCAACTGATGTACTTTCTAATTGCTTATGATAAACCACCTGAAAATGAGTCTTTTGATCAATTCAAAGAGTCTTTAAATATGGTGTTGTCTGCTTTTGAAAACACTCCAAAATTTCAAGATTATCAGAACTATCTATTGCTTGAAAAACCGCTTTTGAAGAGCACTTGTGAGAATTGTTCCACAATTGAAGAATATCAAAACAAGATCAAAAACTTCTTTCATATCAAAGATCTCAAATCGTCTTTACTAGATCTTGCATTCACCCTGTCCAATAAGGTCATGTTTCAGGTGAGCAACACTTCAAACTGGAAATCGAGCTCTTATCTATCAGTCAACCACTCCAAAGAGATCGAAGAAATGAGAAAGCATTATGAAGACCAGATTGGTAACCTGAAAAGTGATATTGAAAGAGAAATCAATGATCAGAATTCTCAAGTTATCAATGAGCTGCGAACAAGTCTATTGAACCGTGAAGAAGAGGTCAAGATATTAAAAGAGAAACTAAGACTAAAAACAGATGCTGTTGAAGATTTGAAGGCCAAGATTCATCTCCAGCTTGATTCTCAGGCTTCAAATACTGTTATCAGTTATTCTGACTTTGAGAAGAACAACCCTGAACTGTTCAAGAAGATAAAGACTTCAGTCACTAAGCTGACTTATGGGAAGTGTCGTGGTAAAATTGAAGAGCTTGAGAAGAAGGTGTTGAAACTTGAAAATCAACTCGCTTCTAAAAGGGAAAAAGAGGGCACAAAATCACAAGGCAACACCTCAACCACAAATAACCCAAGTGCTCCAATCAGCAGAGGCTCAGACTATAGGGTTGATGAGCTCGATGACGTCGATAACCAAAATGGTTATGACCAAAGATATGAAAGCAGAGATGAGCGCTATGGTCTAGTCAGAATTCAAGGTCACAACTCAGTTCATTCACATGGGAATAACTCCACCCACTCCCATGGCCAGGTTGTGGTAGCCTCACCACCGCCTCCACCACCACCTCAACACATGCCACCTCAACACATTCCTCAAGGTCCTCCGGGTGCGCAACAGCACTATGCCTCCCATCCCTCACATCATAACCAGCATCAACAGCCACCACCCCCACCAGCACCTCTATCTCAAAGATACCCATATGATAGGGGGAGCTACTACGTTGGCCGTGGCTCTTATCAACAAAGCAACTATTACCCACCAAACAATTCCTATCGCTACTGAATTAATTTGCTACGAATTTATGCCTAATTATTTGACTTTAGACTGTAGTGCAGGACGGTTGTTACCTAACCATCGTTGGTACTACTAGTTATTAGTTTTAAACGTAGCTTATATTTATGAAAATTTCCATCTGTTACCACAATTTTCACACGTACAGAAAGTGGTTAAAGGTTCATCAGCAGATCTGGTTTGCAGCTGGTAATAACTGACCTTCTTTTCTTTACACTTACCACATGTAAATCTATCAGTCACAGCTCTTTCTTGCGTAGCACCTTGAGCATTGAACAAATTCTTCTTTTTGATATCCTCTAGCTGTTGCTTTAGATGTTCTGGGGCCATATCCTTTGGGTCCATGTTGACGAATTCTGCAGCTGAAATATCACCATTATTAATCCTTTGTCTGAGCTCAGGGTTATTCTTCTGTCTTAGATTAGAAGCCAAGGTTCTAGCTCTAGTCTTGTATGATTTCCCAGTATCCATTCTTTCTTTTGAGAATAGTTCCTTTTCGATGTCTTTGGCAGTCTTCAAAATGGCATTTGGTGGATGTTCAGAATCAATACAGAGGCCGTTGTATAGAACACCGATAACATTGTTTCTGTCTTTGTTGTTTTCATATATGGCTATTTTGACACCGTCATTAGCGTAGCTACGTGGACCTTGGGAGACAAACTTCTTCTGCAGAGTTGTGGTTGTGTTTGACGTGGTAGCCGCTGGAGTAGCTGTGGTTGTTGTGGCTGGGGAAGCTGATTTATCGGCACCAAGTCTCAGCTTCTTCTCCTTCGACACTTCATCCTTCCAGAATTTGATAATCTTCTTCACAAGTGTAGAAATCTCTTCATTAGGTGAACTTCTGAACTTGTTGACCACAACACCGACTTTCGTTTCCTGGGTGATAGTTAATATCGTTGTTTTAGCGATTCCTTTCTAGGGCGTTCGGACTTACCCTTAGTAACTTTTCAGTAGGTTTTATGGATTTTTTTAGAACATTGAGCGTGTCCAAGATCTCTTTCTCATTTTTAGTATTCTCTAGTGTGACCATATGGCCTTTGATGGTTTTGGCGTCCATGCTGTTAGATTTGGAGTTGGCCGATAAGCTGGTGAGATGAAGAAGCTGCTTTTCTAATTTTCATTTTGTAAACATCCAGTGCTGAAAAATACGACGGCGGTGTGAGCTTTATGCAGCATATACAACACAAAACCAAAACTTGTAACTTTGAGGCGTGCAGAGATCATTTAACAGTCAGGCTATATCATCATCACCCTGCAAGCATGGAGAGCAGAAGAGCCCCTGGAAAGGTTATTTACATTGGATCCATTCCCTATGATCAAACTGAAGAGCAGATACTGGACATTGCCCGCTCAATTGGGCCCGTTACCAACCTCAAGATGATGTTTGACAAAGAGACAGGCAAATCAAAAGGGTTTGCATTTGTGGAGTACAAAGATGTGGATACTGCATCATCTGCTGTGAGAAACTTGAACAACTATTCAATCGGAAACAGACAGCTAAAATGTGATTTCTCGTCTGAGAACACATTATCGAATGCCACAAATTCAAGCAGTAAGACCAAGGAAGAAACACTCCCACCATTACCACAAGGCATCACATTGGCATCTCCAGAGTTATATGCTGAATCTATAACCCATTCCCTGGAAAGTTTTGACCCCCAAAGATTAAATCATATCGTGAGAGACTTACACACTATGGCCAAGAAGAACCCTTTTCTTTTACAAGATTTACTAAATCAATGTCCACAATTGAGTTACTCTGTCGTCGAAATTTTACTCAGGTTGAAGAAGGCAGACACAGAAGCTGTGTCGAAGATTTTGGTGAACCAGCCGGGGGAAGAGAAGGCCAACGGTGAGGCCATAGAAGAGCTTGACAATGAACAGTTAGAGCTGATTAAACAAGTCATACAGATCTCAGATGAAGACTTGGAAGGTCTTCCGGAGGAACAGAAGGCCTCTATCCTCGAAATCAAAGAAAACTATAAAAGCGGTGTATATGGCAACTTACTTTAGTAATTTAGGCAAAAACTGATCTTCGTACGGTACCTCTCTGCTCTCTGCTCTCGTCTCTTGTAAGAGATTTTTCGCTTTTGCGTAAAGTTGGAAAAAAACTAAAAACCAACACACAAAAATCCAGACACGAACAGCACGGCTCACAACCAGACTTATCTAAGCTACCAGCATGTCCTACTCCATCAGAAACCGTGGGTTTGGTCAATCCCAACAGTCCACAAGTGCGCCTCCCGAAAAGAAACAAAGGCTCAACCATGAGACGTCCAGCTCCATCCAGAACGCCTCTTCGGTGGTGTATGTTGGTAACATTCCACCAGATTGGAACGAGCAGATCATTGGTAGTGTTGTCGCTGGAAGTGGGAAGATCATTGACATCAGACCAAGGCTAGACTCATCTGGCCGCTCGAAGAACTTCTGCTTTGTTGAATACCTAAACCCACAAGAGGCCGCGCTTGCCATACCTTTGCTAAATGAAATCACACTTGGGCCAAAGCGAAAACTTAGAATTGAGCTATCGAAAGAAGGGCTAAGAACAACCACACCACTAGAAAGAGATGTTTTGAAATTAGACAGAAACTTTTTACCTTACTATGTGAATCTTCCGGCAGAAATGCGCACAGATCCAGCCATTGAGAAGAACGCTAGCGCACCAAGTCTACAAACATTAACTCCCTTCCCACAGCAAACGTCTATACCACCAGCTCAACCAAAGCAGGAAATCCCTGAAGTGCTAGCGAAAGCTTCTGCCCACCTACCAGCCTTCAACCCAAATACGTTCACTTCAGACGACAAGATCTCTGAAAATTTACAAACGATTCCTCCTGTTCAGCTGATTGAGCTGTTAGCTACGTTAAAGACACTAGTATCTCAAAACAATTTCCAGTCTGCGCAGCAAGTGTTTCAAGTGTCTCCAAACATTCCCATCAACGTTGTGCAAGCGTTGATTTTAATGGGCCTAGTCGACATTAACATTCTCACAAGTGCAGTATCTGGTACTACATCACAGCCTGCTTCAAATCAATCTACGCCGCTACCTCAAAACCCACATGCCCAGCAATCATCAGCATATTCCACAGCTCCTGCTCCAACGTCAACACCAGCTCCAACTCCAACCGCTGCTCCAGTTCCAGTGGGCGCCCAGCCGGATCCAAGATGGCCCAACTTGCCTGTGGCGACTGCTGCTAAATTGGCAAAATTGGACTCCGGAACCGCTTCTATGATCTCTCAGCTATTGAACCTACCTATGGATCAAATCAACCTTTTACCAGAAGAGGAGAGAAAAGTCGCCCTGAAAATACGGAGTCAGTACTTGTAATAAAAACTCTAGCGCCTGTGTACTACACTTTGTAAGTTGTAGTCCGATGTCAGCGATTAAAAAATAAAAAAATTAAAACACAAACACAAACACAAACACACACAGTTACACAAAAGTTTTACAATTGGGGAAGGTTAAAGGACTCCTGTGGACTCCTGTGGGACTAAAATGAGCAAAATTGATCTCGATGAACTCCATTCTCATTTGAACGGTGAATTTAAAAGTATGTCTAAAGCCTGAATAACCAAACAGTATCTAACAAATTACAGGGCTAAAGTTACTAGAGAATACCGAAGAGCTGAGGCAACAGATTGTGTCACTTAAAAAAGAGCTTGAAAATGTCGCCCATTTACTTCCCAGGTACCAAAAATTGTCATATTCAGATCAAATCCAAGAACTTCAGGATAAGGCTAAAAGGACAAACATACCTATTCGAAAATTCAAGATCAATAGAGACTTGAAAAGTGATGCCAAAGTTGATAATGCCTTGAAAGCAAATGAAGAGAAACCCCAGATCCCCAAACGCGAGAACGAACTGATAACAGTGACACAGAAGTCAAGCCATGTGTCAGACATGAAGGATTCGATTGTAATCACAGAGGAGTTGGACTCTATTACTGTAAAGAACATGGAGAATTGCGTGTTGTCAGTACACTCTAATGGCCCACTGTTCGTTCATAATGTCACTAATTCGCTCATATACGTGAGATGCCATCAACTACGAGTTCACAATTCCATTAACGTGAAGTTCATCACGGATATCAAATCTAGTGGTGCTATAATTGAAGGTTGCAAAGACTTGAAGTTCAATGAAGGATTAAAAGTCAACGACTTCAGTCACCCATTTGGTATCAGTCCAAACTACGCACATTTCAAACCATTCGTATCATTGGAGCACGAAATTAGAGAACTGACTGATACTTCTGACTTGTCGCGGTATCTTGGGCTGATATAGAGGAGGGCAGGGGTGTCCACAAAGGGAACTCTTCAAATGCTTTGCACATCTACAACCTGCTACATTCAACCTACTTCCAACGTAGAACCACAGTTTCGCAGTATCAATGATCGATGATCACGTATCATCACAGATTCCTGATCACAGGTCTCTCGCCTCATATCCTAGTCCCCAGTCTCCCTCGCGATTTCGCATCGCTGCTTCTCCTGTTTTTCTCCTGTTTTTGTGGACGCTTCACAAAGGGCTCTTCAAAAAAAAAAAGGAAAACCACACAAACTTTCCTCCAAGCTGTGACATTTGCCCTCAATACAACACAATGCTCAGATTGACCAGAGCTCTGCGTCCGTTGAAGTCATTGAAGTCTTTGAAGTTTGCAAAGGTGACCCCAATACAGTCGACCAGATTTTATGCTTCTGAAAACACCAATATCGACCCGAACTTGTTGAGTTTAATCACAAAGCTACAACAAACCCCGTCTGTGGTACAAGCTATCCACAAATTCAACAGCGTTATCACCGAGAGAAACATTGCCCTAGACGGAAGTTTCTCCAACTTTTATAAAATCATGAATGATGACGAGATTAAGGAATGCCTGAATAACGTTTTAATTGAAATGAACAACGCTGGTATTCAAATATCCCCAGATGTTTTGAAGCCTATACTAGAAGAACTACAGAAAAAGAAGTCATAAAAACGTCAATTCATTATTTATTATTTATGTGCTGCTGTGTTGATCTACTAACCACCATATCCACTCCTCGAGAGGTCTAATAGTTTGCCACCAATATAAATCATCGCTCTCATCTAGTAGTGCTCCTATGATTTGGTGTTTGAGCAAGAGAAATGTGAAAGTCAGGGCTATCATGAAAACCAATACCAGATTCACGAGTACCAGGGAGTTCAGCGGCGTATCTCTGTTGGGTGCTTTGAGAAGTGGTTCCTTTTGATACACCACAGGTTGGGGTGATAGTCTAAACGGGCTCAGTAGCGTTCTCTTGATATCGACCTCAACATGTCTTTTCGTCTCGATATACCTCAAGAGATCTATATGATAAAGATCACCCAGAAAGCTCAACAGTACATCATCATAGATTGACAAATTCGGGTACTTGGAAACGAAACTGTTGGTAGTTTCGTGCATTTCAGCCTCGAGCTTGATGTGTAACTCATTCTCCAACTTTCGCAGCAACAAGGGTAGATTCTTTGATATGATAAATCTCCCACCACCAGTATCGGTTTGGAGGAGTTCCTCGATAATCAATTGCACTTCAAGGTTTTCCATTTGAGCGCTTGTAGGTCGTTGTTGTGTTTGTGTTTTGTGTTCTGTGTTCTGAGTTCTGTGTGTTTGTGTTTTGTTTACCAAATTTTGCGTCACGTCACATTTTTTTTCTTAAAATTGTGGATTTCTAGAAATCCTGTTTCCTCTCCTCTTTTCCCTAAGAGAGATAAGGAGACAGTGGCCAAAAAGATGTCAAACAACTCAACAAACGACAACCTCACACCCGGTATGCCACAACCTAATGCTCAAGCTGATGGTGACACTATCATGATAACAGTTCCCATAGATCCGTCGGTGTCTGAAGAAGTGGCGAGGGCCAGAAACAGAGAGCTCACAAATACCATAACTAGTATGATAGCTGATCAAATGGTCGTTGATGACATACCAAGTGACGATGAAATTGATACAGGTTTACTTCAAGATAATGTTGCTGGTAGAGTGAATGATTCCCCGTTTGATTTCACAAATATCTTTCAACAATTGTTTCGAAACCAGTTTGGTGCTAACGATGGTAATAATGAAGGTACAGTTGGGATTGAAGCCTTGTTTGGAGGTAGTTCAGGCCAAAAAGAAAGAAAGAAGGCCACTGAGAATGCCATCCGCCATCTAAAACATCTAGATGTGCATGATTTGGAAGACAAAAATTGCACAATTTGCTATGAACCTTATGATAATGAAAGACCAAAGTTGAAAGACTCAATCGAGAAGCGATTGGAGCCACTAGATAATGACCCTGCAATCCTATTTCCAACAGATGCCACAGGTAAGAAATATTCACAATTTAAAAAAGCATTGCCTTTGGCAGATGATGAACACATTCCAGTGGAGATGCCTTGCAAACACATCTTTGGGAAATCTTGCTTAATAGAGTGGCTAAAGAACCACAGCTCGTGTCCCCTCTGCAGAAAAGAGGTTGAATCTCAGCCTGTATCTGGTAAAGAGAAGGTCAAAAGTGTCCCTAGAAGGTTTGTTCCTGCTGA